>PVKS010003175.1:0-107371 GCA_004027875.1 Aplodontia rufa | reverse complement strand
AACAACCTTACAAGATTTTAACAAAATAATATAAAATGTGTATAAAATGTGAATATATTCTGGATATTGCAATTATCCCCAGGAGTGCCCCTCCCAATTACCCTCTCTTATCCCTCCCTTCCCCTTCCCATTATAACTCTAAAAAAGTATTAGATTGTAAAGCATTACATCTTATCTGGATTTAACTCATGTTACTAGACCAACTTTCTCATTGTCTAGGGTCTAGACCCCACTTCCACAGATGAGTGGAGACAGTCGACCCTTAGTTCTCTGGGTTAAGCTGATTTTACTCAGCATGATCTCTTCCATAGCCATCCATTTACCTTCGAAGGCTGCAATATCATTGTTTCTAATTGCTGTGTAATATTCCATGGTATAAATGTACCACAGTTTTTGGATCCATTCTTCCAGTGTGGGACATCGGGGTTGTTTCCATAGCCTAGCAATAGTAAATCGTGCTGCTATGAACATCGATATTGCTGTGTCACTATAATGTGCTGATTCTAAGTCCCCTGGAAAGATACCCAGGAGTGGAATAACAGGGTCATATGGTGGACTTATCCCTAATTTTTTAAGGATTCTCCATACTGCCTTCCAGAGGGGCTGTACCAGTCTGCAGCTCCACCAACAGTGTGTTAGTGTGCCTATCTCTCCACAGCCCCTCCAGCATCTATTGTTGTTTATTTTCTTCGTCTTTGCCATTCTGACTGGCGTAAGGTGATATCTTAATGTGGTTTTCATTTGCATTTCTCTGATTACTAATGATTTAGAGCACTACCCTCTTATTTAAACACATGTCTCAGAAATATTTAAAAGAATCACAGGGGAAGGAAAAAATGTCTGATTTAGGGGGTGATTAAATTCTGTGAAAGGGTTTCACATTCATACCCATCACCTAGAACAATGCCTGACAGAGATGTCCACAATATTTACTAAAATACCAAATGAAAGGTCTGTTTAAAGAAAAGCCCATGTCTGGGAAGGCAGCTCAGCAGCAGAGCACTTGTTTAGCACAAGGGAGGCACTGGATTCAATCCCGAGCACTGCAAATAAATAAATAAAATTTAAAAGTTCCATTTAAAAAACAATCTTTCTCATTACTTGAGATTGGGTAGTATCCATCATAATGGAAATATTTTAAAGGATCTAAGTTCTACTTAAAATCCCTTCATGGATCTCCAGTTATTAGGGCATTTGGACTTATGGAAAGAGATGGTGTTAGAAGACACCTCACCAGAGGGAGCGTACAGTTCACTGAACTCACAAATATGATTGAAACATCTCCTTTTCCTGTTAAGTACCCTGTGGTTGTCCCTCTATCCAGGTGCAGAGTTGAATTTGAGCCTGGACACACTGATGGGTTCCCGGAGAAGTGCAAGTAGGGTGCTTGGGGAACATGAAGGAGTCTCAGATCGTGGAGAACCTGATGGTTGTCTGTACTCAGCAGGTAAAGGAAGGATGGAAGACGCTTGGAGGCAGAGGGAGCGCAGAACAGCAGGGGAATGTGGAACTGGACTGGCTCCACCCTGGCTCCCGGACCAGATGGGTTAGGAACTTTGACTGAGAAGGGAGGTGGGGTAAAGTCAGGGCAGTTTGATGAGCAAGCAGGGATGGTTTGTAGGTAGTGTCCCCTCTCTCAGAAAGGAGGAAGATAGCGAATCAAGGACCAACCGCTGCAGGTTTCCTGCTTGGAACTGGCATACCAGGAAGAAAGTGTAGGTATTTGGAATCGTGTTTAAGTTAACTTCAAACCAGGGACATTACCAGTGCTTTTTGAAACCAACTGAGCACTATGCAGGAACATTTGAGTGAATGAGATCCATTGTTGTTCCCAGAGGTGAAAAGCTGCCACTTTGTGTACTCGTCCCAGGGCCTCATTCGTGTTGGACAAGTGCTCTTCCTCTCAGCCCCAGCCCAGGTGACCACATTGTTGAATCTAACTTTCACAATATTACCCTAGACTGTTGGCCTCTTAACAACAAAATCGCAATCTGTGTTTCCTTAAGCGGCAGTTTTTTAGGATGAAGCACCGAGACTGCTCGCATTTACTCAGCAGGATCAGTTTGTGCCTGTGCTGTCTGTGCTTTCTGACAGACTCTTCTGCACATGCATACATAAATTCTTTAATTTGGGGGGCCTTATACTGAGAATTTTTCCATTTCCAGCCCTCACCCCTTTCTTTAGCCCTGTATTTAGCTACTGTCAGCATTTTTGCTTAGAGAATATGTCAAAGAGCAGACCTCCTGATGACCAGTACAGCGTAAATTCAGGCCAGCAGACCTTGAGTCATTTGTGCAGTCTCAGCGTGGAATTGTGTTTCGAGCCCTCCGTGGCGAGATAGTCTCCCACCTCCACGCCATCCTTAGTCTCTGCATTCTCCTTTATTTAGTACAGTTGAGAAACCTGGTGAGTGGAATATTCAGGCAAGAGAAGGGACAAAATTGTTTTTGTGTGCAGCCCAACATCTTTATTCTTACCTTTCCTCAGCACCCAATTGAGGAGTGGTCCTGAGTACTTACAAATCATTTACTATCTGTGGGAGTCTTTGTTGCTGCGATTATAAACTCCATTTAAGCAGATGAGAGGAAAACTTAGGTCCTCCTGATGAATGTGAGAAAATAACCCTCAGCCCTTTCCCCCTGTCCTTCCAACTCCCTTCTCTGGCCCCAGAGACTTGAAGAGAATCATTTTGGAGAAAAGAGATTAAAGGACACCAGACAAGAGACTTGCTAAAGGGCCTTCATTTGTATTCTAATGTTTCATGGTCCATAGCTATGCCTTAACCGTTGGCCACAGGGGACCAGTGTTTTCCATCCATCTTACTGCCTTTTTGCTGTCCCTTGAGTCACTATGAATGTTGCTGCTCAGCGTCAGAGTGTGCATCAACGAAGGAAGTTCAGATATCAGTTGAGGGGCCAGGCATGGTTTTCTTTGAAATTAATATGCTATTAATAATGTAATGTATAATGTAATAGTTACAACAGCTGCTGTTAATAGTGAGCAGCAGCGACTTCTGGTTCTTCACTGTGTCATTCATTGAGGGTTTTTAGAGGTGCTGAAGCAGCTGGTGCGTCCTGTTCCCTTCAGCGTGCACTGTGGTCATGGAGAGGTCGTGGTAAAAGCTTTAGTACTGCGCCCTCTCCATCTCAGTGACATGGAGAGGTCGTTGCCACAGAATTTTGATAGCAGTTTTAGTTTAATCTCTGTGTATTTCTGACACAGACTTTAAGGAATGCTTCTTATCCTTCTTGGAGATGTCCATATCACAGAAATTCTGCATTCACTGACAGGAACTGTTGGAAGTGAGCCACAGGCAGTGTTTAACGTGACATTTTAACTTTAAATACCCACACCATCTTTCTTTTTATAGATTTAACTGGTCTAGAGATTTACTATCAATACAAGAATCTTTCAGATGAGAGTACTCCTATCTTTGCTTAAACTGCTTTAAATTTTTTTCCCTGAAATTATAAATTAGATGCCTCCCAAACTGTTGCATAAGAAACTTATAGCTTGGTGAAACACCAAGAGAATCATTTGAAAATAGGTTAGAAAAATACAACTGGGGCTTGTTAAAGGGGGAAAAGTGCTGTTTTAGCTCCAGTGTCACATTTTCCTATAGTCAGCTCTAGCAATAAACAAGAGTTATTGGTGGCTTGGATACTTTGAGACACCGCACCTGTCTCTCAGTGCTTGGCTTCAGAAGTCAGACTTTAAAATGCATTTTGCTTGTATAAAACTGTTTATCCATTTAAGATACAGTGACAGTCTAGCAAAAGCACCCTGATGAGAAGCGGCTTTGATACAACACAGGTAGTAAACCATCAGGTCCTAAACACATATGCCTGTAAGACCAGCACAACCACCCACAGAATAAATAACTGTGAAGAGACCTTAATGTGCTTAGCACAGTAGTGAATGGCCTCTGATTCTGCTTTAATAATTAGCTTCACTAACAGTCAGGTTAAAGGGTCCTTCCATGTGTAATACTTTATCTGTGGTCTAAAATCTTTGGTGTCTCATTTTCATTACGAAAATAAAAAACAAAAACCATTTCAAACTCTGTTGACAACTCCCTGGTAATAAATCCAGATGCAGGGATTGTGGCTGTTTTTAAGTAGAAGCATTTTCAAAGGTGATGACTGTCTGTCAGCATTTATAAACTGTAGTATAGTAGCACATTTGGAATGGAACGGTAGCCAGATAATTGTAGTGTTTACCATCTAAATGTGCTGCTGTATGTCGTGGCCTCTGATTTTAAGGAGCCATTAGCAATGTAGCTAGGCATAGCAGCTGTGGTTCCTAGTGTACTCCTAATATTTCATGCCCATCACATCTTGTAAAATCTTGTCCAGACCAACAAATGACTACTTGTGTGCACAGCTGAACTGTCTCCAGGTCATGGAGGAAGCATTACAGAGGCCTGCCAAGAAGTCAGCAAGCACACTTTTTTCTTATTGTTCCCAAGAATTCTTCCTTCCCATTTTTAACCTGTAAAGATGGCATTCAGTTTTTTACCTTTTGTCAGAAGATCTTATCCATAGCCTGCTTTTTCATACCTTTGTGGAAATAAATCTGACACTTCTGAAAGAATATAGGGTTATGCACCACGCAGAGTCGGACATGGGGACTTAGCATGCCAATCCTAGGTCTAGAGAGAGACGATTCCTCAGAATTTTTTAAGTACATTTTTAAGTAACTTTTGAGCAGAACTATCTTTGTGGTTATGGAAAAAAAGAAGTATTAACACTGAGATATTCTGAGAGGCTGAGGAGGTTGGTAAATTCGAAATGTTCTTTTGGTGCGACGTTAAGCAGCTCAGCATTGCGAGTGAATGGAAGCTGGCGGTGCCCGTGTGCGGAGGCACAGCCCCGCCCCAAGCCGTCTCCACAAAGCACGTGAGGTCGCCAGCTTTCCTGGCTTGGGAATCAGCATAGAGCTGCTGTTTTGGTTTTCTGCAGATCAAGTGTTACGGAGCCTCTGGTTAGAAATCCAGCGTGGAAGGCAGCTCAGAAAGTTCAGCATCGTGAGTGTGGGGCGCTGAGGATGCGACCTCTCCATCCTGCCCGTCGCCTTTCAGTTGTGACAGATGAGCATCCCGTTAGCTTTCCTAAGCTGTTAGCACTGTTCTCTTCTCCTGATGACAATGGCTTTTAACCGTGTGATACCATTAAATATGTTTTCTCTAAAAATTCAGTTACTTCATTATTAAGTATAGGAACTTATTTTTCCTTAAGAAAAAAAAATGTTGACTGAAATTTATCACACTTGGTGTAGTTACGCTGGTATTCCAACTTGTTTGGATTCTGTCATCTAATATATTGTTGTCCCTTTTAGTTCCACACATGAAAATTGTTCGTTTTTTTTTTAAATTTTTTATTTTTGAACAACCATACAAGTTTTTAACAAAATACTATCAAATGAGTATAGATTCTGGATATTACAATTACCCCCAGGAGTGCCCCTCCCAATTACCCACCCTTTTCCCTCCCTTCCCCCCATATCTCTAAAAAAAGGATTATGTTGTATAGCATTATATCTTACCTGGATTTAACACATGATAATAGCCCAACTTTCTCACTGGCCAGGGTTTAGTCCCAACCTCCACAGATGAGTGGAGACAATCAACCCTTAGTTCTCTGGGTTAAGCTGATTTTACTCAGCATGATCTCTTCCATAGCCATCCATTTACCTTCAAAGGCTGCAATATCATTGTTTCTAATTGCTGTGTAATATTCCATGGTATAAATTTACCACAGTTTTTGGATCCATTCTTGCAGTGAGGGACATCGGGGTTGTTTCCATAGCCTAGCAATAGTAAATCGTGCTGCTATGAACATAGATATTGCTGTGTCACTATAATGTGCTGATTCTAAGTCCCCTGGAAAGATACCCAGGAGTGGAATAACAGGGTCATATGGTGGGCTCATCCCTAGTTTTTTGAGGATTCTCCACACTGCTTTCCAGAGGGGCTGTACCAGCCTGCAGCTCCACCAACAGTGTGTTAGTGTCCTTATCTCTCCACAGGCCCTCCAGCATCTATTGTTGTTTATTTTCTTCATCTTTGCCATTCTGACTGGCGTAAGGTGATATCTTAATGTGGTTTCCATTTGCATTCCTGTGATTACTAGAGATTTAGAGCACTTTCTCATGTATTCATTGGCTTGATCAATGTCCTCTGGTGAGAAGTTTCTATTTAGCTCTTTGGCCTATTTATTAATTGGGCTGTTAGTGTTTTGTAGTTGACATTTTTGAGGATTTTGTAGATTCTGGATATGAGACCCTTGTCAGAGGAATCATAGCCCATGATTCTCTCCAATTCCATAGGAAACCTCTTGACTCTTTTGATTGTTTCCTTGGCAGTACAAAAGCTTTTTAGCTTTATGGCATCCCATTTACTGATTATTGACTTTATTTCCTTCCCTAGGAGACATGTTGAGAAAGTCTTTGCCTACTCCCAAATGCTGAAGTGTTGGACCTAATTTGTCTTCTATCAGTTGCAATGTAGCTGGTTTAATTCCTAGCTCCTTGATCCATTTTGATTTGATTCTTGTGCAAGGAGAAAGATATGGGTCTAATTTCAACTTTCTGCAAGTGGCTGACCAGTTTGTCCAGCACCATTTGTTGAAGAGGCTGTCACTTCTCCATGTAATGTTTAATCCCCCTTTGTCAAAAATCAGATGTTTAAAGATTTGAGGATTTGTTTCGGGGTCTTCTATTCTATTCCATTGGTCTTTCCTATCTTGATACCAGTACCATGCTGTCTTTGTTACTATGGCTCTATAGTATAATTTTAGATCTGGAATGGCAAAACCACCTGTTTCATCTTTCTTGCTTGGTAGTGTTTTAGCAATTCTTGGTTTCTTATTGTTCCAAATGAATTTGAGAATTGCTTTTTCTATGTCTGTAAAGAACGACATAGGTATCTTTATAGGGATAGCGTTAAATCTATATAAAGCTTTTGGTAGAATGGCCATTTTTATTAATTCTGCCTATCGAAGAGCATGGGACATCTTTCCATCTTCTTAGGTCATCTTGGATTTCGTTCTTCAATGTTCAATAGTTTTCATTGAAGAGATCTTTGATTTCCCTTGTTAGGTTAATTCCCAAGTATTTTTTTTTTTTGAAGCTGTTTTGAAAGGGACTGATTTCCTGACTTATTCTTCGGTCCTATTATTATTAGTATATAGGAAAGCTATTGATTTATGCGCGTTGATCTTGTATCCTGGTACTTTGCTAAATCTACTATGAGTTCAAGCAGTTTACTGATGGAGATTTTTGGATCTTCCAGATACAGGATCATGTCATCAGCAAAAAGAGAGAGTTTGAGTTCCTCTCTTCCTATTTTTATCCCTTCGATTTCTTTCTCTTGCCTAATTGCTCCAGCTAGGGCGTTTTTTTTATTTGTACCTTCTTGAAAAAAAAATTTTCTGTGCTGCTAGATTTTTCTTATGGCTGTATTTATAGTATTTCAACTTTCGGGGAGTCAGTGTGTGGGGGATGGCAATTGGGATGCTGCACCTTGCTTTCAGCTGGTGACTTTTATCTGCAGTTCCTTCAGAAATTCGAATGACTCTTTCCTCTGTTTTGCCCGTCTGTAAGCGCATTCGGAAAGCACACTGGACTTTGTCTTTGGAGAATGTAAATTTGATATTAAAACACTTACTTGAGTTTGTTGGGGCTGTGGCTGCATCCATGGCAGGCCTCTTAGATGACCGCAGTGTGTGCAGATCAGCAGTGCGTACGGAGGTGAGAGAGGTACACCTCCATGTGCTATTTCAGCCTGAACAGATAAGCTCGAATGATTACAAGAGAAGAGATGAGTGAACTTGATCCGTGTAGGAGGTGTGTCTGGCACCTGGTGTCCCCAGTGCTTCTGAGCTGTGGCGTGTGCAGGCCGCCCAGCGTGCCTGAGCAGGAGGGTCTCACCGGCAGGCTAGGCCTCGTGCTTGGCTGCTCAGGTGTCCTCTTCCCCTCCAGAACTCCTGGAGAAAGAAAGGGAAAGCAGAGTGCTCTCGCCCTGTCCTCTCCTTGCTGTGATAACTGCTTGTGACTTTCTGCTGCGCATGACTTTGTAATCTTGTTGAGCTTCACCACCCAGCCATAAAGTTACCTATTTTAATTAGCATGGATTTCTCTCATGATTTTAACCCCTGTGTATCTGTGTGTCGGACACGCCCCACATACTGTTACAGCTCTTTACGTTCACTTATTGTTGAGCCCACACAGTGACCTTAGGAAGTTTACACTATTTGTTATCTTCATTTTATGGATAAGAAAGCTTAGGCTTCAAGAAGGTAAATAATTGCCCTAAAGTCTTAACAACTCAGAAGGTTCAAATAAAGAATTAAGCCTTATAACACACAATCGTTGTACCAGGAGGCTGGATAGATTTTCTGTAGTGAGAAATGTTGGAATAGTGGCTGCTGTCCTTCTGCCCTTCAGAAGCTGCATGTGAGCTGTGCCTGTGTTCGCGTTGCCGCGGTCACGAGACACGGGACAAGAGGGCCTCCCCCTTCAGCGTCTGTCCCTTTCAGACAAGCACAGAACCTTGCTCCTGTGCCAAATGAACACTTCTATAATTATGTTATGTATAGACCAATCTGAATCAGACCCAACAAAATGCAGGGGAATAGACCAGGATAGATTCCCAAGTTTACCAAAGCTCTTTTTTGTAAGAATACCTGGGAATCTTTTTAATCTCATAATTAATAAACCTTATTTTTTAGAACATTTTAGTTTCACAGCAAAAAACAACAAGGATGAGACTTTACATATAACTTCTGTCCCCTCACATGCAGAGCCTCACCCCACTGGTGTCTACCTGTATTCCAATAGTGACTTCCTATATTCCACTAGCAACTTCCTGTATTATAGTGGTACATTTTTTTTAAAGAGGGAGAGAAGGGGAGAGAGAGGGGAGGGAAGGAGAGAGAGAGAGAGAGAGAGAGAGAGCGTTAATTTTTTTTATTTTTTTATCTAATTTTTGTTTTTCCTTTACTTAGTTGTGTATATGGTACTAGGAATCGAACACGGGTTCCTCACGCATGCCAGGCAAGTGCTCGAACTGCAGAACCACCTCTCAACCCCTGCGGTGGTACATTTTTACAGTTGATGAACCTTCTTCAGTGACACATGATTGTCACCCAAGGTCCATGAATTACATTAGGTTTGACTCTTGGCATTGTACATTCATGGGCGTTGGCAGCTGTGTAATGACACACATTTGTCATTTCAGTATCCCACAGAATAGTTTCACTGCCCTGAAAGTCTCCCTTCCTCTGTCCATCCACTCTTGTCCCTTAGCTCTGTCAACCACTCATTTTGTTTACTTTGTCCACACATCTGCCTTTTCCAGAATGTCCTGTGCTTGGGATTGCGGCTTCTGTTGGCTTTTCACAATGGCTTCTTTGACTTTTGTGTACTTAGGTTTCACGTCTGTGAGTTTGCATGGCTTGATAGCTTACTTCTTTGTAGTGTAGAATATTTCAGTGTCTGGGTGTACAAAGTTTGTCCATGTAGTCATTAGGACCTCTTGATTGCTTCCAGATGTTGGCAATTATTAATAAAGCTGTTAGAAATAACCACGTGTAAGTTTTGGTGTGGGCTTAATTTTTCAGTTCATTTGGGTAAATACTGAGGATTACAATTGCTGTATTATATGGAGTATGTTTAGTTTTTCCTGCTTTTTTATTAGAGCATTACAATTGCATGTAATATTTGAGTTCTTTTTGACAAACTCACACATGGAAGGGTTTGATTTCATTCCCCAGTCTCCCCTTCCCCCAGTTCCGCCTGCTGTACTCGATTGATCTTCCTTGGCCACCTTCGTTTGTTTATTTTCAGTTGGTACTTTCTGCACATACATAAGGCTGAAATCCCCTTTGGTGCATCTGTATTGTATGTGGCATGATTTTATTAAATTCCCTATTTCTTCCTGTTTCCCTTCCTTCCTCCTCCTTTCTCATTCTCCTTCTTCTACTCCGCTGACCTTCTCTGATCTTCATGGCTCTGACCCTCCTCAGATGCCTTCTTAGTCTTATTTTGTTTTAGCTTCCACATATTAAATAAAATATCACAAAATCCCATTATTTCATTCTTCTTTATAGCTGAGTAAAACTTCATTGTTCTCTAACTTTGTTCTTCGAAATTGAGTTGGTTATTTGTGGGGTTTTTGATTGTTTCTTTCTTTGTTTTGGCCTCTCTGTATAGCTTTCAGACTCAGATTGTTGCTATATACCAAATAACTTGCTAAGATTTTCACAGGGGTTGTGCTGCATGTGATCAAGTTAGGAAGAATTGGCATCATCACGATACTGAGTCTTCCTGTCCGTGGACATGGAGCATCTCTCTGTTGATCTGTTTGTTCATCAGCTGAGTTCATGTCATAGACAGTTTGGTTTTTCTCCTCCCCAGTCTGTCTGTGTTTGAGCAGTGGTGAGAGGAAACATCCTTGCCCTCTCGTCATTGCTTGCAGGAACTTCTGAGGTGCTCATTATTCAGTGTAGTTGCTGTGGGTGTTAGCGTAGATCTTTATTTACGTGAGGAAGCTCTCTTCTTTTCCTCGTTTTCTAGAATTATTCTGAATGGATGTTGGGTTGTGTCAAATGCTTTTTCTGCATCTGTTGATAATGGTCATTTGATTTCTTTAACCTCTTGATATAATGTGTGCATTAATTGATACTCAGGTTGATTTGCATTGCATACATAAGTGTTTGGTGGGGATATATACTGCTTTTTATACGTTATTGAACCTCATTTGCTTATATTTTATTGAGGATTTTTCATCTGTGTTCCTGAGAGATAATGCTCTGTAGTTTTGTGGTAAGGTCTTGGTTTGGGCATTTGGGTAACTTAGGTAGGCATCATGTAATGAGCTCAGAAGACTTCTCTCTCCTCTTTCCTCTTTGTGAATTTGTAGAAAAGTGATGAAGTTTCTTCCTTGAACATTTGGTAGAATTCACCAGTAAGCCTGTTTGACCTTGGTGCTTTCTGTTTTGAGATATTGTTAATTAATTATTGATTCAGTTTCAGTCATAGGTATAGGTTTATTCAAATCATCTGTTTCTTCTCCTTTTGAGTTTTGGCGAATGTCTTTCAAGCTACTAGTCTGTTTCATCTGATCAAATTTGTGGATGTAAAGTTGTTTAAAATCTTCCTTTCCTGTCCTTTTAGTGCCTAGGGAATTTGCAGTGAAATATTGTCTGCTGTTTAATTTCTGAAATTAGACTTTTGTTGTTAGCCTGGATAGAAACCTTTTCAGACTTTCTTCCCCTGTTGATTGTGTTTTCAGTTTCATTCATTGCTTCGTTTTATCTTATTTTTTTTCTTCTGCATACGTTATTTTACAGCTTCCTCTTCTAGAAGCATAATTGATTTTACATCATCCTGTCCAGCGTATGCTTTCAGCATTGTGGATTTCCCTTGTATGTACTGCCTTTGCTGTGTCCTACAAATGTTGATTATCTGTAATTGCATCATCATTTAGTTCAAAACATTTTTAAATTCTTGTGAGATTTCTTCCACATATTATTTAAAGGTTTGTATTTCCTGGAAAGCTTTATACTTTTCAAAACTATCGCTTAAGATCCCCATCCCTAGCCAACCTAGCAGCATTTTTCGGGGCTTTAGGTTATACTTGTACTTAATATAATGTGCAAGTAAGCTCAAGAGGAGTAATTATCATCTCTATCATCTGATTTGATCATAAAAAATTTGTGTGAGCAAATTCCTACCTTTGTGTCCTTTTCTTAACTTTACTATAACTTGTGCAAGACTTATATAGATATTTCCTTAACTCTGAGTTACTTTTTTTTGCTTGACCATTTTTCTGCCACATTTTCTGTAGTATTCATTAAGGAATTTCATTTTATTCTTTGTAGGATAGTTTCAGATACATGAAAGCAGGAAGAATACTGAATCGGTACTTCCTAAAAGTACTTTTATGTGTCTAGTTACTTTTCTGTTTGAGAAATTTTCCTCAATAAGTTTTTTTTATTTATATTAGGCTACTTCTTTTGCAAAAAGAATTTCTGTGCACACAATATTTCTTTAAGCAACAAATAGCTGTTTATTGTTTTTACTCCTGATTCTGTATATCAAGTTAATTTTATTACATTTAACTCATTTTATTGTTTTTCATCATTCAGCAAAAGGTTCATTTTTGGTTTATTTACTCTTCGAAGCTGTAGAATTATCTCTGTATTTTTTCCTCCTATCTTCTGTGTTTGGTCCTGTAACATGGTAAAATTGCAAACGTGAGCCTGAATAGTAAAAGATTGCTCCACTGATTGCTAAACATATATTATAGTGCTTTAAAACTCATTCCAGGTCATCTTGTTGCCAATTAGTTTGATTACAAGCATTTAAGTTGTCACATGTAAAGCCTTCTGCTTCCTGGGGTTTCAGTTTCAGGTCATGAAAGCTGAAAACTCCATACTTGGCTATGTCTACAGCCCACTTTCAGTGTTTTGGAAGAAAGCGACTTGTGTTTCAAAGATCACCCGCAGTTTCAGTACCTGGCTAAAGACACCATGCAATTTTGAAGCAATGAACCTTTTTTACTAGAAATTTTTATTAATTGGCATGTGGACATTATATATAGGTAAGTGACTGTCAAAAAAATCACCTCTTAATTCTCATTTTTGGAAATGTACTCATTTGCAAATAGTTAAAACTCTGGTCATTATTTGGTGACTGATACTTAGACCCTGAGAATGAAAGACATTCAGGTTCAGTTGTTCTCTGCTAACCAGAAGTTATATAAGTATACAATATTTATTTTTCATTGCTATTTCTTACCTTCAACTCTCAAAGTTTAATATAGCTTCCATCAAATCAGAAAAAGATTAACCCTGAAAAATTTGCTGTAGAATGCATAGTGCTCCCTAGAAGCACACGTTTTCCACAATTTGATGAAGAATGTTCTCCAAGTGCAGTGTGTCTCATTTAGTTTAGCCTACTTATTTTTGTGGGCATAGTTAGAGTGTTAATTTAGTATGTAAGGCTTAAGAGTTTGCTTTGTTCATTGTTTTTACAAGGAATCTTATTTTGCACTTTTAAAATTATTTTATTATGTCTCTAAAGTAGTAAGTCTGTTTTGAGACTAAAAATCCAAGCCCAAGGAACCTTCTCTATCCACTATAGTACCTGTAAATTTGCTGAATTTCCTGTCTTCTTGAAGTTTCCCAAATATCCCAAGGTAGCCTGCCCGGAAGTAATCTTCCGTGCCATCTGCATGGCTTAACCCTGTCACAGGGTCCAGTGGTAGTCTTTCTATGCAGGTTTGTGAGTGAGTCCTGTAAAGACACTCTTAGTTCTCTGTGTGATAGCGTACCTCATCATGAGCCTCGCTCACAAATGTGATATTACATGTAAGGCGTACATGTCCTATTCAATATTAAGACCAGTTCCTACTGAATCTGCGCAAACAACTATGTGGTGAGGAGAATCAAGCAGACAGAAGGGTTCTCAGGTTGGGGGTGGGAGGTCAGTGAAATAAACTATTTGAGATAATTTTATTGCAGTTTTTAAAAGCAGAATCTGTTAAATTTTAGTGGGTAGTAGGAAGTTTAAGAACAAAGAGAACTGGCTTTCTCATATACACAAACAATAGAGCAGTAAAATGGTGATACTGAAAATATAAAAAACTGTGTTTCAGTTCTTTTACAATTAGTTCTTTATGTACTAGATCAGGGGTTATTCATCTTATAAATTCATGTCATGATATTTCGCAAATTAAAAGATTTCTGGCGGGGCTGGAGCAGTGACTCAGCAGTTGCAGTGCTTGCCTGGCATGCATGAGTACACGGGTTTGAAGCCCAGCGCCACATGCACAATGAGTGACAGAGCAACGAAAGCCATGTGAAAAACTAAATAAAATTGATTCTCTCTCTTTCTCCCTCTCTCTTAAAAAAAAAAAAAAGATTTCTGGGACTCCTGATTCAGACCACTTATCTGGTTGTTGGAGCAGTGAGTTAGTCTGTACCAAGGGGCTGTTTCTTTTGAGTTGTGGTTATTTGAAGTTTATGACATAGTCCTCTGTGCTGAGGACTATGAAACTGCCTTCCGTTGTTGAACACTGGAACTCTAGCCTAGCATGTCGCTGACTGCATAGCTTTCAGGGAAGCATCAGAGTAAAACAAAAAGCTCTGTATAAATGACAGAGACTCAGAATGACTGAGACTGATTTGTCATTCGTGTTTAGCAGTGAAAAGCCTGGTGAAGATTCCTGAGAAGCATGGTACTAACCAACAAGGACTCTGGGTTGTTCCTGTGGCATGTCCAACATCGTGAACAACAGTTTTAGACAAAGCCATAGCCCATGTGCTTATGGAAACAGCAGTTTTTAACACATTGCGCGCCTTGTCAAACTTGGGTTTCATAATCCAGGGTAAATAAAATCCAGTTTCTGAGTGTTTTCCTCATTATGTTTGTTCATAACTGGAACAAGCTGACTCGGGGGTTCCACGGCATATTTGTTAGCATGCACTTCCTTGTTGCTAGTTTGAAATGAGTCAGTAAACTAGTAAGCATTTTTAAAAAGTTACTTGGTTGTTTCAGTGTTGGAAATCTAGAAACACCCCCCCCCCAACACATGCTCTCACACACAAAAACTAAGCTGGTTTAAGTGTTCCACACTTTTTTTTCTTTTTCTAAAGTGAGAGGGACAGTGAGAGAAAGAGAGAATTAGTTTTATTTATTTTTTCATCCACTCTTCATTGTTCTGACACTCAGCTGGGGCCTGAACCCAGGTCATGCCTGCCAGTCAAGTGCCACAACCACTGAGTCACCACTGCATCCCGGTGTTCGATAAGTTTTGTGGGGGTTCTTGATTGATTGTTTTTGCGCTCTTTAGAATTGAACTTGGTTCCTTGCACATATTAGGCAAGCACTGAGCCACACTTCTCAGTCCTTTTTGGGCTCACTAAGTTGCCAAGACTGACCTGAAATTCCTGCCTCAATCTCTCAAGTAACTGGGATGACTGGTATGCACCACTAAGCCAACTGTCCCTTAGTAGGTTTTTATAAGAGCAAAATATCTGAAGACCATACATAAATCTTCAGAAACACTGATTTTGTGCAGAAGAGCTTTCTTCCTTGAAAAACAGAATCACATACAGAGTTAAATTCCTCTGAGAATATTGTTCCTAAGCATAGCATCAACTCCTTAAATTATTTACAATTTTGAACCAAAATAATGAACCTCTGTTTCATAGGTAAAAGTGGAACAGGAATGGGGATAGAGGTCGGTGGTGGTGGATGTTGTAAACTTTCCTCACCCCAACATCAGCACTTTGCAGAAGAGATGGTGAATGAACATAACTAACCTTCTATAGGCATGCATTTCACTTATATAAACTGGCAAAGCAATAAGAGAGAGCACATGCATCAACTTGACCCAAAGAGAAAGCTCTTCTCTGTAGTTAACAAAAATAGAAAGCAAAAAAAAATGTAAAATTGTAATTAGTTACTGGTGTTTAAGTGTTTGTTCTTAATTAGAATGACTTAGGTATCTAATAATTTCCATTAATTGAATTTATTATCAGTCTAAGATTTCAAATTATTTAGTAATTTAATTTAAGCTATTACACTGTAAAATTGTAATTTCTGTTGAGGTGAAGTTCATTGTTTAAATTTGGTCAAAGAAACAAAGGGAAAAAAGTTAAGCATTAAGAGGAAATGACTCTAATTTGGTCAGCAAATCTGTATGTATTTGGTAAGTATATTTAAAACATACACATATATCATATGTAACATTGATAAATCAGAGAACACAGCTTTTTATTAAGCCAAAAAAATTTTTGTCATCTTGTACCTAAATTAGGTGAACTTGCGTTTATAAAATGTTTATTCCTTGGCTTATATAAAAGATTATATATATATATATATATATATATATATATATACACACACATACATACACACACATTATACTTATTGAAAGTGTCAGAAACTCCATTTGTTTGTTTTCTGGAAGTTTTAGCTATTAACATACAAAGCACTTAGTTGTACTCAGTAAGCCTATTGGAACAAAACTTCTGTTTTAGAGGCTTTGTAATCTCACGATCAGTACCATCTATGGATAGGAGAAACATCATACACTTACAGTGAAGGCAAAGGCCCTTCTGAATGACAAACCTTCAGTTGTAGAGATCTCATAGCTCCAATTCTAGAATTCCAGCCATAGGTCAAGAATAAACACAAACACTGAGAAGTTTACTTATTGAAGTTCAAAGATCTGTTCTTCCCAGTGGATTCCCTGTTCTTGAAGTATTTCAGCTCAAAATGGACAGTTAGATAAGCAAAGTGCTAAGAAGGTATCACTTTTTTTCCTCAAAGTGATAGGAATGTATTGGCACCTTGCGTAAGATGTGCTTTTATTTTAAGTTGTACATTTGTAGTTGGTATTAATTTTCCCTTTGATGAATTCAGTAGGTACGTGCCAGCCAACCTCTACTTTAGGTTCTTTGGATACAGCAGCAATAAATAAAATAAAGTCTTCTCAGGACACTCATAGTCAACCAAATTAATTCATATGCCAGTTGATGATGAGCATCTAAAATGAAACAGTTGTGAAGGGACTTGGGCCTTTAGCCTCTTTTAAGAGTAACAGGGAGTGGATTTCACATCTTCTCAGAAACACATGGGGATTAGTGATTCCTAGGAATCACTAATTAATTAAATGCAGTGCCTCATGTGATTATCCCTGCTGCTCCCTTGAGAGATTTTCAGGTTTCCATACAAGGGGAGGTGCAGGTGAACTCAGTAGTACCCAGTGGAGTCCGGTGGCTCTCCTGTGTCAGGGTAAGATATCGACAGTCTGGGAACAGCTGGACAACTCGACATCACAGGACAGAGGAGGAGCTGTGCAGATGAACACCAAAGGTCTTCAGAGCAGTGTTCGTGGTTACTCAGTAGAGTGTTGATTAACTTGTGCTCGCATTTGGCAGCTCCCTGGGATCTGAGAAAGAATGACCCAGAAGGATGTAGGACATAGTGCCTTGATGTCATACATGGCCATAAACTACCTGTTCTCACCAGTGAAATCCAGAAGCTTACAGAATCATGGGGCCTTGAGGCAAGGGTACAGTAGGATTTCACTTCAATGCTGAGCAGTCATTAGCCCTTAAGTGACTCTGCCCTGGTCCACTCTAACATGTTTGAAAAGCAACATCAGGGGATGGAGCAGTGGCTCAGTGGTTACAGCGCTTGCGTGAGGACCTGGGTTTGAACCGCAGCACCATATACACAACGAAGTGTTGGAGCAAGGGAGGCCACGTGGAAGGCCGAATAAAATTGATTCCCTCTCTTTCTTTCTCACTGTCCCTCTCTCTCAGAAAAAGAAAAAAGAAAAGAAATGCAAGATCAGATAGGATCAAACTGTCTTCCAATCCCAGGACAATTATATGGAATTTATGTGACCCATAATGAGACAGATAACACAAGCTGACCAATCTGATACAGGTGTTAGAGTTAGCTAAACAGGATATTGTGTTCCATATATTCAAATTTTAAGTAAAATAAGAACAAATTAAACTTTTAGAACAAAATTTAGAGTACAAGATGAAACAGATGAGCAGATTAGATACTATGAAAGAAAAGATTAGTGAACTTGAACTCATAGCAGTATGAACTATTCAAAATGAAATAGAACAGAATTTACAAATTGTACTTAGCATCTTTGAACTATATGATAACTTTTTTAGCCTGATATATTTGTAATTGGAGTCTTCACAGAAGAGGAGGGAGAGGATAAAAATATTGGAAGAAATAATCTTTAAAAATTTTCCACGTTTGATGAAAAGTGTAAACCTATAGATTTAAGCAGAAGAAACATGAAGAAAAATTACACCAAGACTCATTATAAACAGATTTCTCTAAATAAAAAATCTTATAACCAGGTTTTAAAAGGGGGACTGGAGTATAGCTAAGTGGTAGAACACTGGACCCACATGTCAGGCCCTCGGTCCATTCCCCAAGATTGGATAAAAAAGGACTGAAGATGTAGGTATATGGGAACAAAGATAAGAATGACTCATTCTTGTTCAATTGAATGCAAACTAACAGACAGCAGGACAGCATCTTTAATGTACCAAAAGCAAAAGTGCCAACCTAGAATATTATATTCTGTGGTTATGTCTGTCACATCACACTGATAAGAGTATGAAATGATAATTACAGGTTGGAGACAAATTTTGCAGAGCCTTTATGTTTTAAAAGACTCATGTCTACCATATAAAATGAAACCTCAATACTTAGTAACAAGAAAACAAACAGCTCAATTCAGAAATGGGCAAGAGAGTCAGACAGACATTTCACCAAAAAGGATAATACTGATGTCAAATATACACATGGAAAGATGCTCCACATCATCAGTTATTATAGAAAAGCAAATCAAAACCACTGTACACCTGTTAAGATGGCTAAACCCAAGATGATTGACCATGGTGAGGATATTGAGGAATTGGAACTCCTTAGAACTTTTCTGTACTCTTGGTGGGAATGCAAAATGGCAATGATACAAATGTTTTGTGAAGCAACCTGGCAATTTCTTTAAACACTAAATCTCTGCCCGATGATGTAGTCCCAGTTTGGTGGCAGTGCTGCTGTTTTGTGATGCTGTGGGTTGACCTGGCTCTTTCATGCCTGCTGGGAATGTTCTCAGCCACTGAGCTACTTCTTTAGCCCCTGTTCCGAGGTATTTACCCACAAGGAAGGAGGAAACAAGCACCTGTTGGCACAAAGACTTGCCATGAATGTTCATAGCAGCTTTATTTGTAATGAAATTGTAAATTTTGCATGTCCATTGTCAATCAAATGAAGTGACAGTTTTGTCTCTGAACAGTAGAATACTGTGCAGCGATGAAAGGAACAATCTGTTGATTCATGCAGTAGTGCGAGCGCATCCCATGATAATTAGGTTGAGTAGAAGCAGCTCTATGAAGAGAAGTGCACGTCACACGGTTGGGTGTGTATAAAATGCTGTAGTGCTTCTAGGGCGGCTGAGCAGGTCGTGGTTCCCCAGAGAGGTTTGTGTGGAAGGCTGAGGAGGTTTTACCCAGGGGTATGCCTCACCTCTGGTAGGCAGTGGATAGGTCATCTTGATTGTGATGATGGTGCTGCACACGTTTTTACAAATTGGAATCAGTCAAATTGTAGACTCTAAATACACGCTTTATAATATTCCATTTGTACTTCAGTTATGAAAGCTCTTTCCCTGCGTCCTCTCTGTTTAAATATACCAGCCTGTTGCATATGATGCCGTTCTATCTCAGGCAGCTGAATGCAAAAGTGTACAGTGAAGAATGTCCAAATACATGTTTCCATCAGAGAAATATACTTCATGGTTCTTTGTAAAATGTTCAGAGGCTTGTGATTCGGCCTTATGAAGCAAATACATCCTGATTTATAGAATTAGGGGAGAAAAGATGCATGCAAGAGAGCCCAGTAGTTTTGGGCAGCCTTTTATGTCAGAGCTCAAAATTGCTGTCTGATAAAATGTAGGCCACCAGATTGAATTACTTCGTTGAACCACTGCTGTCCTCTGTTAGTGGTAATTGCGCAGATACAGCAGTCTTTCTAGGCAACATCTCAGGTATTTACCCCCTACTGTTTTTCAATTCAAACCTTTGATGAAAATATTCCCAGTACTTCTTTAAAGCAGACATCCAACTGTCTTTCTTGACAAAAGCAAGGTCTCTAAATCAGATCCTGACAATTTGTGACACAGCAGTCTATCCAAATCACCTTTTACCTATGTCACTATGTCATTTCCTGAAGAAAAAGTGTCCATCAGAGGAGCAATTTCTGTAGGTTTTGGGGGCTGGAAGCTTGGGTTTAGCAGGAAAAAATGAAAGAAGAAAAGGGAAAAATAGCTTCCTCCTTTGGCTTGAGCTGAGGGAATTCAGTGAGGGGTTGACCAGCACTAATCAGCAAGCAGAGCTCCCTTATGAAGAGCAATCTGGAGATGATTGTTGTGTTTTCAAGATGGCAGTGAGCAAAATTTAAATTTAATGATTTTTGACAACTGCTTTTAAAAAAGGCAGAGAAACACGGATAATTTTTTTCTACATTGCTTACTGTTGGTTATTGTAATCTAACAGAATTTAGCCATACAGTTTCTTCTCAGGGCCTTAGCTCAGTATCTGGTCTGAGCTCCTGTTTTAAGCTGGGAATCTTGCCAGAGAAAGATTGTGAAAGCATCACCCTTGGCGTGTGCTGCAGTCAGCTTTGCATCTGACCTGTGCTGGTGGTGTGGCTGGAACACAGGACGGGACAACAGGAGATATGGTGTGAGTCAGCTGGACTGGCCTCAGAAACCTGGTGCCTTTATCTGTTTGGCTAGTGTTGATTGGGCACCCCCCCACACATACACACACACTTTATTGGAAGGACAGATTTGATCAGTGCTTTCTTGGATCAAATTATAGAATCACGTTCGACTGATCATTGGCTGTGGCTGTGGGAGCTGTCAGAGCCCTGCTGGAGACCTGCTCTGCTGGTCTGGTGAGTTAGCAGCTGACAGAGCAGCAAGCTCCCTCCCTGCCGCCAATCTTCTTGCTTGTCCCTATGGGCACCTCATTACAGGAATGTCATTTGGCCAGGAATATTTGTGGATAGTAGCCTTCTTTAGTGGTGCTAGTATGACAGGATCTCTTTCATTTATCCTGGTTTTATCCAAGGCCTGTTCCGCTTTTGGAGAGCTATGAACAATATCATGGGCTGAGCAGTGGGGAGAATTTGGTTTGAGAATGAAGCATGTCTTAGAATATCAGATTCAGGATCCCCTTTCGAGAAACAGTGAATGGCTCCTGGAAGTTGGACCTCGGTATACCAGAAGAGGTGGGAATAAAGAATATTTTTCAAGGGTGTGTCCACATGGGTCCTTGAATGCTGCTGGTCCTTACTCTGAATACAGCCTGAAATACATTTAAGAGCAGAGAGTCCTTGAAGAGCCCTTGCTTTTCTTTTCAGGTCTCTAGAAGTAGAAACTGGCACTCTTGTTAAGAAGCCTCCATTGATGGCTGCTGGCCTTCTGTTTCTAATTCCCGCTCTTTGTGTCCTACCCTTGCCGTACCCATGTTCGTTAGGAGCCAAAGGTCCCAAAGGCGCTTTTAGAAATATAAAAGATTAATTCAGATCTTGTCACAGCATAGGTCCCCAACTACCCAGCTCTTCTCATTTCCTTTGGGCTTGAATTCTCTTATGTGAAGCCTGGATTGACACTCTACTAGGCAAATGAATTCTGGAAACTCAGAAGAAGGACTGGTCCCCAGGCCTGGTTGGAGGTAAGAGAGGAACCAGTGTGGTGAATCTGTGACTGTGAAGGCATCACTTGCCCAGAATATCGCTGCCTGCCAGGTGAGGGTGGGGGTGGAATGTACCACCTCTGACCTGGTAGGGACATGCCAAGCATCCTGTGGGTTTACGCCTGCTCACACGTGGGTAGTGCTGATCTAAGGTCTGATGGGATCCTGTCTGTCCCTGGTTCCATATGGCTCCTCACACAGAAGGAGCAAAAGCAACAGGCTTAATGAACCCTCTCCTTGTGGTAACCATTCTCTCCGTGCCACACCCCCCTCGAGTTTCTAGTACTGCCTTTTCTGCCTAGTTCTTTCTCTGTTGACACAGGATATGCAGAGTTCAAGAGATTTAACAGTGCCAGTAAGAGCTAAATTACTTGTGGCTGGTGGTGCCACCCACACCTATTAAATTTCAGCCAGAACAGTTGGTTTTTCAGAGTACCCCGTTCTGGAGAATTGGAAAATAATTTCACGTGGGACAGCAGTGGGCTAGACAGAAGGGCTTTTCTTTCTTTGTGTGTGGTCCTGGGGATTAAACCCAGGGCCTTATGCACACTAGGCCAACACTATCATAGAGCTCTGTTCCCAGCCCACATGAGCTTCTCCACAGGCTAGTATATGGAGATAAAGTTTTGAGTGGATTTGTGTTAGGTCCCAGATCCCCTCTTCTTGGGTCTTCATGGATTCAGAGGCAATCCAGATGTTTTGTGTGTCTGTGTTGAACCCAGGAATGCTTAACCACTGAGCCACAGTTGCTGAGGCTGGCTTTGAACTCTGGATCCTCCTGTCTCAGCCTCCCAAACCACTGGGATTACAGGCATGCGCCCCCATGCCCAGCTCCAAGAGACTTTTGAGATAGGTCTTTGGCCGTTAGTTATGCTGAAGTGGAACCCTCCATAGCAAGTGCCTCTCTTGTGAAGCTCCAGGACTGACCACTTCATGGACAGCTCTGGTGGGCATTCAGTTGCACATACTCTTGGCTTCTTGTGTTGCCACCGGCTCTTTCTGCTTCCGTGTACATTCACTGCATTTAGTTATTTCTTTGCTTGGAGAATAGTTTCTCAATATTCCACTTCTGCCTAATAAAAGGCCTGTTTTACTGTTTTGAAAAAGCAAAACAAATTACCATTTTTATTTAATATGTTTTTCTGTCATTTGCAAGGAATTTGTCATTTCTTCGTATCTCTCTTTGGAATATCCTTCCTGTTTTTAGGCGGCTTTGATCTCATTTATCTTGCTCAGTGTCTGCTGTTTTTCCTTCTGTGCTCTTCCTCCTTTGTCTTGACTGCGTGCTTATTTATTTTGCTCTCTTCTAGAGCCCCTAATGACTTGACCTTCTGGAGGTCTGAATATAGCTGGATGAACACACCTTCCCCTAAGAGGGGTGTTCTTCACCTGGCATGCCAGCGGCTTTGAGACTCACACCTGGTGGAAGCAAACCTTCCTTGCCTCATGACGAGTGGAGAGATGATGTTGAATCAATCACTCATACTGTGAGCATGATGCCCCTGTCAGGAACACTGCTGCACAAACTAGGAATAGCTGACCCGGTTCTTGGAATGGCCTTCCGCTCCAAGGGGCACCCTGGAAGGGCTTAGGGATAGGTATGAGGCCAGGGAGAAGGCTTGCCGAGTCCTACCAATAAGTTTGTGTTCTGTAGTGAAGCATATGGAGAGCCACTTAAGAGTTTTAAACACTAGAGGATTTAGTTAAGATTTGTGAATGTGAAATGGGTCACTCAGTAGTGCTGTGTGAGATGGATTTGTAACATGAGATTGGCAGTTAGAAAGATTTCAGGGAAAATTACTGCAATGAGAGTGAGTTTGGGAAAATGGGGACATTTCTGAAGTCATTGAGGGTTTGGAATTGACAGTGTCACTGAGCTGTGGGGAGAGCTCAAGGATGAGTGCCAGGTCTCTGCTCCATTCAGTGGAGTGAATCCGGGTATGATTGACTGAGACAGGTAGAACGGCTAGTGAGTAAGATCACATACTCAAACTCTGGATCTGCCACTTGCTGTTGAGTTAAAATTTGGACATAGACAAGAGTAAATGGATGGCTATGGAAGAGATCACGATGAGTAAAATCAGCTTAACCCAGAGATCTAAGGGTCGATTTTCACCACTCATCTGTGGAGGTGGGGACTAGACCCTGGACAGTGAGAAAGTTGGTCTATTAGCATGTGTTAAATCCAGATAAGATGTAATGTTTTACAACCTAATCCTTTTTTTTTAGAGATATAGTGGGAAGGGGAAGGGTGGGATAAGGTAGGGTAATTGGGGCACTCCTGGGGGTAATTGCAATATCCAGAATATATACACATTTTATATTATTTTGTTAAAAACTTGTAAGGTGGGGCTGGAGCAATGGCTCAGCGGTTTCGGCGCTTGCCTGACAAGCACGAGGACCCGGGTTCAAACCCCAGTACCATGTACACAACTGAGTGTTGGAGCAACTAAAGCCATGTGAAAAACTAAATAAAGTTGTTTCTCTCTTTCTCTGTCTCTCTCACTATCCCTCTCTTTTTAAAAAAAAAAAAACTTGTAAGGTTGTTCAAAAATAAAAAATAAAAAATAATTAACCAAAAAAAAAAATTTGGACATAGAAATTTTTCGGAGGCTCATGGCATATCTGTCCAAGGCAAGCTGTTCTGTGGGGGATGTGAATTGAGCTCAGGAGCAGCATGCACCCACGCTGTGTCTGGTGTTTCATACAGTCACGGGCAGATTTCCCTTTCAGGCAGAACACTGTGGTGGTTAGGACGAGTATCATGCATGTGAGATTCCTGTTCGTGTGTGATTTACCTGCAGGGTTCTAGAGCTGATCAGATGGAAGGAACGAGTATATAAACAGTCACCTGTGTATGATATACTCCCTCATTAGTAGTAGTAAGGGCGTATTACGTGTTTCTTAATAGACCACAGCATCCTTTTAGAAATCTCTGGATAAAGAGCCTCCCTGTGTATTTATTATTCTGCTTTCCTTTGATTGCTTTTGATGGTTTTGATGTAACATTAACCTGTATCTTCTTTTAATAACCTCAGAACATCGGTGATTCTGCAGCCCTGATGGAATATGTCTTGGAGATTTCATTTCCTTAAGGTGTTTCAGGATGTGAAGTTAGGGATGGCGTGTGGCGTGTTTGGAGGGTGCCGTGGTTTCTGTCCTGCTATGTGCTCCTCACATGTGAAGCAGTTATTATCCTCTCTGCTGGCTCATGCAACTTTTCATGTCACTCTTTGTGGGTGTCACAAGATGCTTGGCAAGAGCTCTCTGTGAAATACATGTCGTTAAAGTTCTCTGAATTTGTCAATCAAAACAAAATGACTTGGAAGGGTACATGAATTCCAAAAGTAGCGTCATGATTCTAGAGAATGAAATGGCACATGGAAGTTTCTAGGTGAACTTTTTTTTTTAAAGGAAGAAGAGAGAGAAAGAAAGAGAGAAGCAATCTTTATTTAGTTTTTCATGTGGTTTTCATTGCTCCGACACTTCATTGTGTACGTGGGTGCTGGGGTTTGAACTCGTGTACTCGTGCATGCCCGGCAAGTGCCGCAACCGCCGAGCCACCGCCGAGCCACCGCTCAAGCCCCTTGGGTGAACTTTGGATAATTAACTCTGAGCATAATACACAGGAGAAGGTGCACAGAGGTTTGTTAGAATGATACCTGACAATATTAGAAGAAGAAACAGAACAGTTGTTTTTATCACAGCGTATGTGGCTTCCAGACACCTTGCCACGGAGTGCTGTGGATGTGTAGACACCAGATTTGTAAAGATATTTAAGGAAGGACCACATACCTTACAAACTGTCCACACTATGTGACTTATCAGAAAGAACTAGTTTATGAATTTTCAAACAGTGAAAATGCTAAACCATGTATCTCTAATACACTTTGAAATTTTCATTAAAAACCTCTGATCCTTAATGTGTCTTTTGATTAGAACCTTAGAATTTCATTGTTCAGAAATAACAAGATTTTATTTATTCTGTTCATCAGGGTGAGGGATCTATATTGTTGTTGGCATGGTTTCTACTTCAGTTTTACCTTCTCTCCTGGTTTTCAATTTTAAAATAGTATCTATAAGAATATTCCCTGTTTTTTGTGGTTTATCCCACAATCTTAGAGGTAGAAACCTAATCATGGGATTATTAGATTGATCTTTGTTTAGTTTATTAACGGAAAAGTACTATTTTTACATTTTAGTTTTCAGCAATATCTAAAATTTAAGTGATATTTGCCCAGATATTGTCTCATGTTTATAATGGTTGATTTGATAACAGTGATGTTGTATTAATGAAATACGTAATGTTCAGAGCACTATTCAAAAGACTTTCATGTAGCTGCTGAACTACCTGAGATATATTTCTAGAGTTTTCGTGACCTCTTAATTTAGTGAATGAGATTTTCCTTCAGCGTGAAAGCTGCTGTTCTCCACCAATTCTTGACTTGAAGACTTTACCTTGTGCAAGGATCATTGAAAGAATAACTCGTCATTCATTAAACAGTTCTGAGATTACACAGTTGGCCTCATAGATTTTTGTCCATCATGACCTATTAGGAGGCATAGGAGATTTAAATTTGGTGCTGAGAAAAGATGGCCTTAACGATATTTTCTTTTCCCACTGTTGTGAACTTTTGAACATTTCACCTAGAATTCTTTCTGCTAGTCTTCACTTTCCTCTTCATGGCTTTCAGTGAGGGAAACTGTGTCTGTTAAGTGACGTGAGGACATTTGTTACCAGGTTTCCTCAGTGTCCAACACTAGTGAGTTGAAGAACAATGCACTAGCTACATAAAACTGTTTATTCTTTCTAAACCAGTCATTGCCTTTTGCAGTGTTTTCAATGAAATTGTGACTTTTAGCAGATTCTTCTTTGATGGAGATCTGATTTGCAATAATCTTGTCGTGCCAAGCTCAAAATACTACTAAATGAAGACGTTTGTGGAAGAGAGTGATTGTAAATTGCATGCAAATTTCAACTCTGCTGGAATTAATCAATATGGAAACAGAACTGATGTGTTCCTGATAAAATGATGCTGAAACTAAACCCATGGAGTTCCATTTCCATGGGAATTAGGCTTTTATTCAGATTTAAAACTCTCTTCTTTTTCCTTGAAGACAAAGTCTTGTGGCTTTGAATCTTTTAACAGTGACTTCTTTGGAGACAGATACTAACTTCTACTCATTCAATGATCTTTTCTGCGATTTTTCACCCTCATTTTTCCCCACTGAGTGCAGTATCCCCCACCCCCATTAAGGGTTATCAGAGAGAAAGCAGGTGGTACAACATTCAATGAATATATATATTGTGCTCTCTGTCTCGGCTGCTCTCCTCCAAGGGTAGCTGCTAATTTCTTAAGTGACCCTGGCTTATTTTTGACTGATAATGTTTTGTTCCTGTTTAAAAAAGAAAGGAAGAAAAAGAAGTAGAGAGACACCGCTTGGCTTAGACGCTCTTTCTGAGGATGAGGTCACCATCGTGGAGGTTTCAGTGTCTGCTCATTCACAGCACTTGTCATTTTCTTTGATTGGCAGGATTTGTTTCATTGCCTGTTGTTCTTATGGTTATTCATTCCTTACCTTTTCTTCAAGCTGTTTCTAACTCAAGAATTTGCAGGAAGAAGTCTTAGCAGTGGCATATTTTGAATCTCCAGTGCCTTAGTGTTGTACCTGTAAGTCCGCAGAGCCTAATAATTTATTGTCCAACCCTGTTGGAGTACCTTAAGAGTCCCTTTATTTATAGCCCAGTTTAAACCCCAGTGGGTAACACTTCATATACCTGCAGTGACATCCAGTGGCCTTATAGTGTAATTTTTTATAAAATTTTCCATAAGGTATTACAGGGGCAGTATTGCTTGTCAAAGTGAAATACTGTTGGAATAATCAAACAGGGTTTCTCAAATATAGTACCTTACCAGGAGCTACTGAGATACCCTTTCACGGAATCACCAGAATGATTACCTATTTGTTTTTTTAATCAAGGAGTAGCAGTCTCCATGAGGTCATTTTCAGTTATTCATGAGCAGAGGAAAATAGAAAATGGAGGAATTTTTTAAGAGGACAATTTAATTAAAATGCCGCAATATAGAATTTCTTTTCAGGGCCTTTTTCAGAGAATATTGAAGAAATAAAGGAGGGCCATCAGTTTGTGTTCTTGATGAAAACCTATTTCGTTCCTCCTCTTCCATGGTTCTTGTGATACCACATTCCTTGAGTGTCGTCCACTGTGTTAAGCGTTGGATTTCTCATATCATCTAAGAGCCGAGTGACTCCAAATCTGTTGTGTTTGTGTTATGTTAAAGGAAAGAGTTTTGTTGGCTTTCTTTTTTAAGAGAGAGAGTTAGATTTTATTTTTCTATCTGGATTTTGGTTTTCCTCCACTTACTTGTATATAGGGTGCTGGGGATTGAACCCAGATCTTTGCACATGCTAGGCAAGCACTCTACTTCGGAGTTAACCTTTCTAGCCCAGGAAAGAGTATTTTTTATAAAAACAATATGTCACCATGATAAAGGAATTACAAGGGAGACTAAGTTGCAAGTACCTAGCCTGAATCCTACCTTCTCACAGAAGTGGCCCATGTTACTTGTGTCTCATTCCAGATAATTTTCTGAGTCTGTATTGATACAAAGATGAATAAATTGGAATCTAAGAATTCCATAATGCTGAATTAAACTACATAATAACTGCTATGTCTACTTGGTTTCTGATTGTCACAAACTATTTCACTGGGTGGGGAGCAGGCCAGGCAAGAAGAGGTTTTTCTCTGTTCTTTTCAGAAATGGCGCTGCCTTTGCTGGAATGGGAAAGCAGAGCTGTCTAGGGTAATCTGCTGTAGAGAGAGGTTCTGTAGGCAGAAGTGGTACGCAGCTATTTCTTGTCTGCCAGCTACAATGCTCGCTGTGCATAGGTTAACTGAGGCTGGAATGGGTCAGCAGAGCTCATATATTTGAACATCTATGATGCTGTGGCTAGATATTATGTTCAGAATTAAAGAAGAAGGTCTAGCATGCAGAAACTAAGAAGGTAGGATGTTCTAAACTGGTGCTAGGTTTGCTAAAATGATTGTTAAAGTGGGGGTGGTGAGAGAAGTGCACAAAGAGGCAGAGACAGACCTTCAGTTTTTCAGTGTTGATGCTGAAACTGGGTTTTTAATGCTTAGATTTTCATCTGTTGTGCCCATTCACCTGATACTTCTCAGATACAAAGAAAAAGGCACATGCCACTGGGAGAAGGGTGAAAAACCTGTCTGCCCTTTTTATTCCTAGGCTGGAATCAGCTGCTTTGAAGAAAGGGCTGTGAATTTTCTCTCATCTTTGCAATGAAGCCAGGCAAAAGCCATCTGCTATTGAGAGAATCCTTGTGCTCAGAATTTTGCACTAATATAAAGCAGAGATCAGCTGGATGCAGTGGCACATGCTTGTAACAGCTACTGGGGAGGCTGAGGCAGGAGGATCACAAGTTCAGGGCCAAACTAGGCAGCTTAGACATTGTCTCAAAAGAAAAAGGACTAGGTATGTTGCTCAGTTTTAAAGTGCACCTGGGTTAAATCCCAGTACCAAAAATGAATAAAGAAACAAAACAGAGGCTTGATTCCTGTGACAGAGGAAGAGAAAACTTAAGCATGCCCAAGCTCTTCCACCAATAGGAGTCAGACCTTGGCATCTCCTTGGGAGGAGGGCTGTGGAGAAGGCAAGGAAACGTTTGTACTCTATATCCCAAGCTGGGTTAGAAGCACAGATTGTCCCCATATGGGCCAGCCTAAGACTGAGGTTGGAGCACCTAAGAAACTTGCCTCCCACATCACAGTCCTTGAACCTTCTGAAATACCAGCAGTCTAGTGCCAGACAGAGAATGGGGAAAGAGCCTGACATGTGTGTTCAGATTCTGTTGTAAGGTTAGGGTCAATCATAAACACTGAAAAAAAAACTTCATGACACTTGAAAAATAAGCTTTTATTTCTAACTAGTTTTAGATTTACAAAAAATTATGTTGTTAGTACAGTGCCAAAATATACCCCACCTAGTTTTTCCTGTTGTTAATATTTTACATGAGCATGATAACCATTATTACAACTGATGAACCAGTATTGCGACATTATTAACTAAACTGAATTCAAATTCTTCGCCTTTTTCTGTCCAACATCATATGTTTAGAAATTATGTCTTCAGCATGATTTCTTCCATTGCCATCCATTTACCCTCAAAGGCCACAACATTGTTGTTTCTAATAGCTGAGTAGAAGCCATTGTATATATTTACCAGAGCTTTTGGATCCATTCATGCAGTGAGGGGCATCTGGGTTGATTACATAATTTAGCTACTGTAAATTGAGCTGCTATGAACATTGAGTTTTGCTATGTTGCTGTAATGTGATGATTCTAACTCCTCTGGGAAAATACCCAGAAGAGGAATAGCTGGTTAGTTCATATGGTAGGTGCATCCCTAATTTTCTGAGGATTCTCTACACTGCTTTCCAGAGCAGCTACACAGGGCAATGTAGGGGTAACCATTTTTAAAATATTTTTGCCATTGTGAGACTCTCAGTTGACTTTTTCTCTTAAGTCTTTTGGACACCTCATAAAACATTAAGTGACAGTGTTGTAGAAAGAGGATGTTTTCATCCACTGAAAATAATTAAAGGAATAACGAAACATAAAGATAATTTATCTAATGTATTTAGCTCTCTCCATACCATACCATATTAATAGCCTGAAAGGAAGTAGTTACCCATTTCCAGGCGTGAAGCTTGTTTGTTTCAGTTTCTTTTACTTACAGAAGTCTAGAAAATAATAAAACTGTTATGACAGGGGTTAGAGCAGTGGCTCAGTGGTTATGGCACTTGCCAGGCATGCACGAGTTCAAACCCCAGCACCCACATATGCAGCTAAGTGTCAGAGCAATGAAGACCATGTGAAAAACTCAATAAAAATTGATTCTCTCTGTCTCTCTCTCACTGTCCTTCTCTCTTAAAAAACTTGGGGATTTAGCTCAGTGGCCCCAAGTTCGGTCCTCAGCCCTGGAAAAAAAAAAATCTTCTGACAAACATATAGACAAGAAAAAAACATAAGGCAAGTGTTGTCAAGAGGTACAATAGTTAACAAAACCAGATACACAAATATCAAAGAAGCACTTTGAAAAAACTATGATTACTATATTGGAAGTCTAATAGAAAAGCTAACGGTGTTCATAAATAAGTGAAGAGTCTCAGTAGAGAGGTGGAATCTGAAAATAAGACTCGAATGGAGATCCAGGCAATGAGAAACAGTATGTGAAGAATGTTTCTAGGCATCTCTCAACACACTGGACACAGTAAAGAATCACTGACCTTAAGTGATGAAAGGCTTTTAAACTGAAAGAGCAAAGAGTGGAAATGAAAACAGCACTGCTGTGGAGAATTACCAAGCATTCTAGCATATTTGAAGAAAAGATAGTGCAGAGGAAGTATTTAGAGAGTTAATTGCTGAGAATCTTCCCAGTCCACTGACAACAGACCATAGATCAGTGAGGATAAAGTCAAAGAAGAACATAACATACATTGCAGTCATCATGTTGAAACCAAAAATAAAGAGGAAATCTTGAACACAGGAAAAAAAAAACAGTTCTTACAGAGATAAATATCTAATTCAGCAGACCGTACAAATACATAAGTGAGGAAATGATGGAATGAAATCTTTAAAAATTTAGAAAAGTAAACCTAGAATTCTAAACGTAGAAAAATACGTTTCCTAAAGAAAGGCAAGACTCAGGTGAACATAAATCAAGAGAGTTCTTTGATAGCAGTCTAGCAGTAAAAGAATGTTGAAGAAATGTCTTCAGGCAATAGGAGTATCCTGCTAGAACATTTTGGTTTTACACAAAGAAATGATGGACTTCAAAAATGTACAGATGTGGATAAATGTAAAATCATTTTTCTCTTATATGCAGTGCTTTGTAAAAAGAGTAGAGCAAAGGTTAATAAAATGCCCATATGCCAAATTGTGCAGCCCATGAAGGTTTTATATTTTAACGGTTCAGAGAAGAACCTTGGGGGGAAGAAAACCCAACATAATCAGTGTATGGTCAGTTACTCAGCTTTCCATCACTGTGACCAAATACCTGACAAGGACAACTCAGGTGGAAGGTTACTTTGGGCGCACAGTTTTTTCAGCGGCTCAGTCTGTGGTTGGCTGGCTTCATTGTTCTGGGTCCAGAATGGGTCAGAACATCACACGGAAAAGCACAGCAGAGGAACGCTGCACAGCTGGGTCAGCCAGGAAACCGATGCACACATGTGAGGGGCCTTGGGCTACACGCACCCAGTGACTGGTTCTCCAACTGCCTGCAGCAGTCGTCCATCCAGACTGCTAATCGGTCAAGTAGATCTCCTGTGAGGTCATTATCATCTAGATTAGAGGATAATCTGATCATGTCATTCTCTTGATTAAACTACATGCTTTATTCATTTCACCTCTGAATATTCCTACATCGCCACATGACCTTTTCAGGGGACATGTCATATCCAAACCATAATGACCATGTATGCTTTGCAAGAGCTATGTTACTCACTATTTGGTTCTGTCCTAAAGCAAAAATGGTAATCAGGTATTGTGAGATTCATAGCGCAAGTTAAGTAAAATTCTGTCAGCGGTAGCACAAAGGTCGGAAGGAGGGATAAACGGATACTGAAAAGATTCTACAATATACATAAAACGGTGTAAGAAACTTTGAAAATATGCAATTAATTAAGAATGTATGTTGCGAATTCTTGAGCACCTCTTGGAAGAAGAGAAAGTGAAGTATAGTGAAAATCAAATTAAAGGAGATGAAATTAAACCAGGACAAAAGTCCAAGTAATATAAAAGAAGGCAAAAAATGTGCAAGGAATAAAAGAACAGAAACAAATGGGACACATTTTTTTAAAAGCACAGTAGTTACATACGTATCTTGAGAAAAAATTACATTAAATGTAAATGGTCAATTTAAAAAGCAAGGATTATATGATTAGATGGAAAGCAAAATCCAGTTATGTGCTGTCCATAGGAAACCCGTTGTAAACATAAGGATGTTACTATGTTAGATCAAAAAGGATAGAAAATGATGTGTCATATGAATACTAATAAAAAGAAAATTGGAGTAGCTATGTTAATGAGAAAAGTAGCCTTAAGTACAGTCAGTATTATTGAAGCGGAGGTATGATCTCACGTACTGGAGAAAGACAAAGGGACCCTGTCATTAGGAAAAGAGTTCATCGTTAGAAATGTGTGTGTGCCTAATTACAGAATCTTAGAATGTGAAAAGAGAATTAGAGAAATGCACCGATATGGTAGGATCTCAGTGAAGGATAGAACACGCAGCGTGAGTTGGGAAGTTGTGTGGACTCAGGCGACCTTCTCGGGTACTCCTTCCAATAGCAGACTGCAGATTTTTTCCCAAATGCACACAGACTATTTATTAATTATAGAGCATATTTTGAATTATAAATTTTAGTAAATGTAAAAGCATTCAATTGACACAAATTATTTCCAGTGACCATAGCAGATTTAATCTAAAAATAAAACAAAAAAACAGAAAGATATCTATAATATTTCCATATTTCTAGAAATAAAACAAGCTCCTGAATAACCCACAGAGAAAAAAGATCACAAATGTAATCTGGATTTAGTGTTTATGGATAGTTGTTCTGTGTACTGTATACACATATATAATTAATGACAGTGACATTCACTTTGAATCCATACTACGGTAGTACAAAATATATTTTAAGTACATTTCTCTGGTTTAGATATCCCAAATTCAACAACTAAGCGGGTTGAAATAATATACTTGAAGCCTTTGTGTATATTATTAAAGAAATTACAGAGTCGTCATGAATCAAGCTTAGTTCTACTGGTGGCTACTTAGTTCTGCTGGTGGCTTCGTAGGGTACTCTGAGATTCAGCTCATCATGTTGATCTCTGGCCCATCAGTCTGTCAACAGACATTTAGTGTAGTCCCTCTGAGCAAGAGGCCTTTCTTCATGGCAGTTTCTAAATACTGTGCAAAATGTGCAGCTCCCTAAGCAGGGTGTCTTCGGACATGGATGTCTTGAAGTAGAAGCTCCATTAACCTCTGAAAGCAAAAGGTGGAGAGTTCCTCTTTGCTTTCAAAGAAACAGTTGAAGTTGTGGAATAGCAGTAAGGTAGTGAATGCTTAGTGTGTCTTGGTATTTAGAAATTCACAGTAGGTTTATTGTGACAGTGAAGAACAGTATAAAGTCACTTGCAGGCTGGGGCTGAGGGGACTGGTTTTCTCCTCATGGAAATACTTAGTTTGTGCTAGGAGCTATTGAGGCCATGGTGTTTCTGCTCTTATTATTAGAAGACCATTTCCACCTTGTTATAAGGTGTCCATAATACAAGGTAATCTCTAACAGAAAAAGATTTTTTAGTTTATTTTTAGTTTATAGTCCTGCTACTCCTAATAAAGTGATGGAGATTTTAATATTCCCAGTAAAAGTTTACCATTTTACAAATGTGTTTAGTTGCCTTTAATAGATTGTTGCTGGTTGCATGATGGATTTAGGTTAGTGAAGACTGGGTCTGTGCCTTAGCATTTATTTTTATGATTTCTTGTGTGTAGCAGGCTAGCCCCTTTGTAAAAATTATTTTATTTTAGGAAGACAGATCATTTATGGATTGAGTACTTCAGATTAGTTATTTTTGGAGACTTGCTATAGAGTATGAGACAAATGATTGCTAATCTTTTTTTTTAGAGAGGGACAGTGAGAAGAAGAGAGAGTGAATCAATTTTTATTTAGTTTCTTCTTGTGACTTTCATTGCTCAGACACCTCATTGTGTATGTGGTGCTATAGTGCTAACCCGCATCCTTGTGGGTGCCAGGCAAGCTCTGTAGCCACCGAGCCACCGCTCCAGCACGCTAATCTTTGTTGAAAACAATTATGCTACCACCATATGAGCACCTAAAGTCCTGTTCCTTTTCCTAGCCATGGGATGACTTCAGCCATGAGTAATGCTATGATTTTGATGTTTTAAGATTATAAGTTTCATATGACTATAAATGCAGAGTTTTTGGAATTAATTTACCAGGCCTAGAATTTGTTTAAAAATCAATTCAATATATAGAGTAATTTTCATAACAAATAGCTCTTGCATTTGGTCCTTCATACCTGCTGATTACTTTTTTTGTTTTTAAGAGAGAGGGACAATGAGAGAGAGAGAAATAGAGAATCAACCTTTTTTCATGTGGCCTTCGTTACTCCAAGACCCTACTGTGCACATGTTGCTGGGCCTCAAACTTGTGTACCCACACATGTCAGGCAAGTGCTGTGACCACTGAGCCACCGCTCCAGCCCCCTGCTGATTACTTTTTAGGTAATACATGTTAAATGGCGTTTGGTAAATCCTAGGAAGTGGTGCTGCATGTGTGTTGGTGACTTGCAAATCTTTATTTGCTGCTTGATTTTCTGTCATTCTGTCTTTCCAAAATAGCCTTAAGATCCCAGTGGAATTGTAATAATACTTGTTGGTAATTTGAAACTATACAAATTCTCATTTTGCTAAGAATCAGGAAAAGGGAGGGAATTTCAGATAATGGAGGTTTTTGTTTAAAAAAAAAAATTGTGCACTGCACCACAGAAGGCTAAATATGTCGTAAGGTTTTCTGTCGTTTGTATTTCTTTTTGGTAGCAATGTCATGTGAACGGGTGTCAAGGATCACACATGTATGTAAAAAGGTCCCAGCTCTTTAAGGTGGGCTTTACTAGGGCAGGTTATCTTCATAGGTCTTTCTTATTTCCTTCTCTTGTGTGCACTTTGAGTAGTGGCTGGGGAAGAAGTAGAATAATGGTTCTTAGTCCCATCTGGGTGTGGCAACTTTACTGAATGATGGATGGAGAGTTCCACCTTGTAGTTCCCCTGACAGGTACTGTAGCTTTCTGCATATCTCATGGACAGATGCTCATTACTTACACTGTGTGGCTAAACCAAGGTAGGTAGCCAGGCCTACGGGAGGGTTACTTTAGATCGGAAAGTCGGAACACCACTGCTCCCAAGCTGTCAGATTGCGCGCTGTTTGCAGGCTCACAGGCCAGAGAGCCAGGGACAAGGGAGGAGTCACCACCGAAGGGAGTCCTTTCCTCTTTTTCCTCATGGTGCTTTGCCCACGTGTCTTTGGCCCTTTGCAGTCCTATTCTGAAGGGAAGATGGCGCCGAGCGCTTAGGATGGGGCTGCTGCTGGATGGTCGCCATTAGCCAGCCTCGTGGCGCGTGTGGGGGCCTCCTTGTCATTAGCATCTGCAGCATGTTCACCAGCAAAATGATTATGTTAGGCAGAGACACCACATCACTTACGTTTCATAGCTCACTGCAATTTCCATAAACTGCGAGGCAACATCCAAAAAAACATGACTCAGAATTAGAGTTTCAGAAGATTATTATATAGACATTATTTCCCTCAGGTCACGGGCTTTAGTCAAATTTGGAGGAGAATGAAATTGCCAACAGTGAAAAGCAGACAGAAAGGTATGAGTTCATGAGCAGAGAAATAACATTTTCATTTGTTCCTTCCCCATGGGAAAGATTCAGCATTCCAGTAAATGGAGACGGTTATAAGAAATGAATTTTTGTCAGCAGGGATGTGATTTTAAGGCTCACTTATCCATTGGCAATCTAGATTTCTAACCCCAGGAATCTAGGAAATTGCTACAGAATGTAGTCTTTATTATAAACAAGTTTTTTTTTTCCTTTTGGTAGCCCCCCCCCCCTTTCTTGGTCAGAGATTTTTAAGACAGAAGACATTTCTTTCTGCACTTCAGGGGTCAGATGATTGCCAGATTTCCCCATCTGCCTGGAGTTTCTCTGCATTGCTGTTGCTTTGTGATGGGAACCCATTTTATCCCCCATCAAGTATCCTCAAGTCCCTGAATTTCCTGGCCTCTGCCCAGTTCAGGTGGCACAAGGCGAATGGTGTTGGACCCTGCCCACGCTGGCAAGTGATAGACCCCTGGCTTCTGTCTCTGTTCCCCAGCATTTACAGGCTGTCTTGTGCTGCTTGTCTGTTCTCAGTCCTTTTGTATACCTGGACCTGAGAGAGCAAGGCAGGAAACACGGCTTTTCGGGTAACTCTCATTCTACCAGATATAAAGAACAAGGATTTGCGAGGTTTCTGTAGGGTAATCCCGGACAACCTTCTTCATAATTAAAGACTGTACTTTCAAGGGAAATTTTATTTCCTTCTTCAATTTCATCTGGTGCTTCTCAGCCCATCACTCATTCAAATTCTATGCAGAGGTTCTCCTGCCAACTGTAGTACATCCTTGAGAGCAGAAGACGTTTCATATAACCTAAGCCCTTCATTTCTGGAGATGCAGATAGCTTCTGTGGCACTAATCTCACCTTTATGTTGTTTCGATTTTTAATAATGTGAAAATGTGTATCTAATACATTCTTCCCCTGTGCATTTTTGCCTGTTTTAATATCTGTCCCAGCACCATAAACTATTTGCTTGACTGCATTATTTTTTTCATTAGCACATAATAATCTGGCCATATTCTTAGTAGAGTATATTCTTGCCTGGCAAAGTTTACTGAAAATAAATTGCATTCCCTTCATTATTATTATGTCTTCCATATAATGATCAGTAAAATCATGGTTGTAGTTGTTAATAAATGAGAATTGATGACCCTCACTGTCTTGGTTGGATTTGGTTCATGAAATGCATCATAATCTTAAACTTTTCCCCAGACTTCCAAGGATTCTAAAAAGGAAGGAGAAGGGTTGTCAGGGTTAAAGGTAACATCTGTTTTTTTGTGAAGTACAACCAATCACAAATTTGGACTCCTCGCATTCAAGGTAGTGCTAGAGCCACTGACCTGGCCACAGTGTTTGTATATGCAAATATTCTGGGAATTTCAATTTCTTCTTACTTAAGTTTTCTTAGAATGTGAAATCCCTTATCTTTCAGAGTTCAGGGGTCTTTAGCAAAGTTTGGGGGAGGTGTTACTTCCATTTTCTGCAGTGGACCATTCTTGGCATCTTTTGAGGAATCCTTCCTGGCCTTTACTGGGGCACCGAAAAACAACACCTGGAATATGTATGTGAGGAAGACATATACCTGCTCTTGCCATGTCTAATTCTTTCTTCCCACAAGTGTTTTTCTACTCATTTTCTTAAGAAGTGGCTGTGGCTGTCTCCGAACCAGAGAGTGTGCAAGGCCCTCAGATCTGCTCTAGTCTAGAACTTACCCGGACTCCAGGTGCCACGTCAGCAGGAGTGAGGCATCCCATGAAGGATGGCTGTTCACACACATTCTCAAGGGCACCTGAGATGGATTTTGAGTTGCTATAGAACAGTTAAAAATATAATGTTTCAGAATACAAATAAGAAAGTATTGCATTTAATGTGATGATTACATAATAGCAGTAGCACTATAAGAACACATCCAAACAGTCACCCGAAATTTACCTCTTACCTGTGAATTTAGAGCTTCATTGTCTACCCTCCGGAGCCAGGGGCAGGATATGTCAGCTCTGTGTTTGTGACTTTCACTTGAGAGCACTCAACCGTAGAGAAATTCTTCAGCTGTAAGATGGCACTGGTTTTGCCTGTCCAAATGGCCGTGGCTGTGTGAATACAGTGTCACTGACGGATTCAAATTCCCAGGTGTAATTAACCCACTTTAACTATGCAAACAGTCTCATAATTCTTATTCTTCTTGGTTAACGTGACAATTTTTTTTTTTCAAAAGAGAGAAGAAGAATAGTGAGAATGAGAAAGAAAGAGACAATCTTTTTTTTTAAGTTTTCATTTTTCACGTGGCTTTGCTGCTCCAGCATGAAGTTGTGTGTGTGGTGCTGGGGTTTGAACCTGCGTCCTGTGCATGCCATTCGAGCACTGCAACCTCTGAGCCACTGTTCAGTCTATATCGGAAAATCTTTAACTGGATTAAAGTATTGTGAATTTCAATTTGGATTATCCTGGAAAACATATATATACACACACGCGCGCGCACACACACACACACACACACATATACTTTGGTGTTTGTGCTCTTGGAAAAGTTTCTATAAATACTGAATATATTGGCTTAGAGAGCAAGGCCCACCAAATTTAATTTAATTTCTCACTAAAGATAGATGGCCTTGCAGGCCTTAGGACCTCCTGCTAGATAGAGTGCAGTTGTGTCTGAATCCAGAAATGCATGCAGAATGAGACATCAGGGCAGAATTGAGCCGGGTTCCTGCTCATCTCAGCCCATACCTTGCAAATAGTTTTATTATAAATAAGTTTCTTATATTAATTATTTTGCCTGTTTTGCCTCTTTCTTTAGTGAAGGGAATTGAAAAGTTGACTCACCATATTTCTAGAAATGAAAAGTTTCAATTTGCATAGCCAGTGCAAAATATCCCCATTATATCAACATCTTTGCAGGAGGCACAACCTACCTAGAAGGCCTGACTTGATTAAACCCTGTACCTTTGTCTCTTGTTTTTCAAAAATTGGAAGAACACATTTCCTTTGTCAATAAATTAGCCAAGCTTATATATAATCATCATCCATCCCAGCTAACAGTTACTGAGTTTCAACTGTGTGCTAGTGAGTGTTGTAAGTATACTTCAGGAAATAAGTCAATTACTCCTCAGACGCAGTCATTTTGGAAGGTATTATTATGATTTCTGTGGAACTTGGCATCATGACACATGCCTATAATCACAGCTGCTTGGGAGGCTGAGGCAGGAGGATCTCAGGTTTGAGGATAGCCTCAGTAACTTAGCAAAACCCTTATCTTAAAATAAAAAGTACTGGGGATGTAGCTCAGTGGCAGATCACCCCTGAGTTCAGTTCCCAATAATGGGGATGAGAGGGTGGGGTGGGAGTGGAGAAAAGCGAAAAGAAAGCTGTTGATGGTCACATAACTCTTGGCTGCAGAGTAAGGTTTTTTTCTGTGTGTCACAGCCAGGACACACTGAAGCCTCAGGTAAGAGTGCATGTGGATGATGGAAGAGGAGGTCCACACTTACTAACCTTTGTCATAGGCCACAGGAAGGGTTTGGCCGCACACTTTTAGTTATATTGCTTCATTTAGTTTCAGAAGAGTTCTGCTGGTTATGTTTCATTATCCATGGTTTACAAGTGAGTGAATTGAGTCTCGGAGAAGGTGAAGTTTATAACACAAGATGAAATAGCTTATACCGAAGATATCTTTTTTTCTTTTTTAAGATAGAGGGACAGTGAGAGAGAGCAAGAGAGAGAATCAATTTTATTTAGTTTTCCATGTGATTTTCCTTGCTTTGACCCTCCATTGTGTACATGGTGCTGGGGTTCGAACTCGTGTCTTCGAACATGCCAGGCAAACGCCGCAGTCGCTGAGCCCCTGTTCCCGCCCTGCACAACCCAGTTGTGACGTCCTACAGGAGACTCTGAGAAAGGCCATTTTCATGGTGCATCATGGATGTAGGCTTCCATGCACTGACCCACCCAGCTTGGATGTGTGTTCTGTTTTCAGCTAGATTGGTTTATTCTCTGTGTTACGGAGCTTCTTCAAAGCATTGTATACTGCTTCTTTCGGCCAGTGGTTTGTGGTTGATTGGTTGAACTTAAGTAGGTCACATCACACTTATTAGCATTTATCATTCTTGGGAAGTTAATTTTCCTTTGAGTTTTGAACTCTTAATATTAAGACTTTTTGTCTGCTGAAGGTGAGTGTTCCTATGGTGCCATTAGCAACCTGAAGTGTCCTGAGCACACTTCAGCAGAAATAAGAATGGCAGCATCACTTACCTATCAATTAAAAGTAAGCCTCAGGGGGCTGGAGCAGGGCTCTGCAGTTACGGTGCTTGCCCTACATGTATGAGTATGCGGGTTCGAACCCCAGCACCACGTACACAACAAAGTGTCAGAGCAACAAAAGCCACATGAAAAACTAAATAAAATTGATTCTCTTTCTCTCTCTTACTGTCCCTCTATCTTAAAAAAAAAAAAAGTAAATCTCAGACTAAAGCAGTGGCTCAGTGGTTACAGCACTTGCCTGGCATGTGTGAGGATGTGGGTTTGAACCCCAGCATCACATACACAACAAAAGCCACATAGAAAACTAAATAAAATTGATTCTCTCTTTCATTGTCCCTCTCACTCTTTAAAAAATAAAAAAAAGTAACTCTTTAAATAAAATCTGTCATTGAGACTGCAGAGGGTTAGGCCTTGAAGTTTCCTTCACCTTTGTTGGTATCATCCAGAACTTCTATGGCAATAAAAAGGGATTTTTGATGGAAAGTTCTTTATTTTCTTGTTACAGTGGTAAAATAGGCCATCCTTACATAGTCGCAGTCTGTATTATCCCTTTGAATCCATCTGTACTTCTGCAGATGAAGGGTGGACTTGGAGTAGGTCCTGCAGCATCTGGTGGATCTGCACTGCTGTGTGGCACGGGCTGTGGGTCGATCTTGGACAGCCTTGGCAGCACCAGGTGGCATCGCACAGCCCACTGCACCCTGCGGGGAGTCCAGGGCCCTGTGGGGAGGCCAGGGCCTCCATGTGAGTTAGGACAGTTTCTGCAGGGCAGTCCTTCCCACGATCATGTGTGCTTTCCGCTCTTGTCTTGTCTTCATCTTGGGCTCAGCTGGTCACCACAGGTTCTCCACAGTCATTTGGAGTGCAGGCCCATCTCACCATCTCTCTGTCTCTGCTTCAGACAGAATTGGAACTAAACCTGTGTGGCTGTATCCAGTAAAATCTGGACAGGTGGCAAGAAAGCATGGGCCTGTGCCAGCATGAGAGTGGTTGACCCTGTGGCAGGAGGCAGGGTCCTGGAGGAAGACGTTACGTTGTCCTTTTATTTTCACTGGTTTTTTTCTTCAGCTACTAGAGTTTGAACCCAGGGGGACTCCACCACTGAGCTACGTCCCCAAGCCTTTTTATTTCGATTCACAGTCTCATGATGCCCAGATTGACCTTGAACGTGGAATCCTCCTACTTCAGGCTCCTGAGTTGCTGGGGTTGAAAGCATGTGTCATCGCACCCAACTTTTTTGTGCACTTCAACACTTGTACTTTGTAACTTTCATGGGCATGCCAGCCCTGTCACTTGTCATTTGGAAGGCAAGAGAGTCTCTTAACCCTCTTTCTGACTTCCTCTGTCCTCATGGATTATTCTTCTTACATGATGTTCTCTGCCAGTCTTTTGGTTACCTTTTCGCAGTTGTGGTAATGAGGGGTAAATTGGATTTCCATGCTTGATTTATGGAGTTTCCTCAGAAATAGCAATAGATAAATTCAGCAGAACAAAGGCCCCTTCTTGTGAAAATTGATCAATGAATTTTTTTAATTTTTTTTTTTTTTAGAGAGGGACAGTGAGAGAGAAAAAAATCAGTTTTATTTAGTTTTTTGTGTGGCTTTCATTGCTCCAACACTTGGTTGTATACGTGGTGCTGGGGTTTGTACCTGCATACTCACACATGCCAGGCCAGTGCTGTAACCACTGAGCAACCAGTCCTACCTCTGTCACTGAATATTTTTGATCTAGAGGAATATTTGGACTCTGAGATCAGACCTTCTTGACTTGACACCAGGATTGGTGTAACCTTCATTGTGAATGCAGAGTTTAATGCTTTAGTTGGGCAAGATCATCTCAGGGTGGTGTTTTATCTCCTACTCGCAGACTCCTTTAGGCCTGGCCAGGATGCTTAACGTGAACCTTTAGTGTGGTTCCCTCGGCACAAGTCTGCAGCCTGGGGAGTGGTCGGAGGAGCTCTTGTGCCAGAGCAGATGACTGCCGAGAGCAAGAGGAGTCGTCTTCTCTGCAAAGTGCTGCCCAAAGGAGACCTTTCCTCTCCTAGTACATGTGGAAAGCAGAGAAATTGCTTATTGTGCAAGTTTAGCCGTAGGTCTTTCTAAGGTACCCTCCTGGGAACCCAATACAAATAGCAGCCTAATAAACTTCAGATCTGCATAGATAAGTTCACTTACTGCATTTCTGTATTTAAAAAAATGAGAGGTTGATGTGTTCTTCTGCTTTGAATTATTTCCCAAGCTGTCCCGTTCCAGTTCGCTCTTAAAATGGAAGAATGAACTTGTACAAAATCCAGTCTTTATCCAGCTTTTTCAGAGGGAAGGAAGGGGAGGAAGTTTTGTTGCCAAGTTTGGAATTTGCTTAAGATGCATACACACATAGTTGGTTTTATCCACCATTGATGGTGGTTACAGTCTCCATATCCCTTGTAGTAGTTGTCTTCCCTCCAGGCTCCTCTTGGTGTATTTTCACTGTCTTGGTCCATCAGCCCCCATGCTTCCGCTACCCCCTTTCTTTGCTCTCATGCCAGTCTGTTGGTCCCTTGCCATCTCTGGTCCCCTTGTTCCTCTCTGCCTCATCCGCCTGAGACAAGACTGCAGCCCACATCCCGCCATCTCTCGCTGCAAGGTTTGTGATATCTCAGCATCTGTCTTCTCCCCTTTTTTTTACTCCTGTTTCTCAGTCTGCTTCAGTAGTTTTTATCTAACCTATTTCCTTAAATATGACTACCCAAAAAAATGCCTTTAACTAACTATTCAATGTTATGTTTCCTTGCCTTTTAAATTTTATTATTAAATAAAATTAAGAAAAGCAATATAATGAACATCCCTGTACCCACTACCCAGCTTGAAAAATTTAATGTTTTCCGTAGCATTCATGCCCCTATTCTGGTTCTGATCATGCGGTCTCTTAACTCAGGGGGTAACGGTCACAGTTCTAGGTTTGGATTGTCAGTTTCTTTATACATTTTTCAAATGTGTAATCAATAAATAATATGTAGCATATTTATATCTTTAGAAAGCATGCCTTGCTGCTTGTGTGTGTTTTCAAGCTTGTTGGCAGGCGGTTGCATTCATGAGGTTGATTTGGGTTGCTCTGTTTCACTCTCTCATTACTCAGTGTTCCGTTATAAGCTGTTCCACCATTTATGTGTCCTGTTTATGAGCATCTAGATTGTTTTCCATTTTCTGTTATTACAGACAAGGTTTCTATGAATATCTGTATGAATCCTTATAATGAGCATGTTTATTAATTCAACAAGTTGTATCAGCACCAGCGTGGCCGTGCCTGATGGGAGACTGCTGAAGCAAGGTTCTTACCTCCAAGCCTCTTACTCTAGAGAGGATACGCCGGCAGACTCTGTTGTTGGGTTGCAAGGGTCTTGTCCCCTGTCTTCTTGAGTCTGATGGTTCCTTTCTTGGCCATCTTTCACAGCTGGGCTCCAGCTGACTTCTTAAGCAGGGCTCTGATGGTTGCTGTGAGGTGTGGGAGCATCCGTGGGCTCCATGTGCCTGTGTGTTGATGTCCCTGCTCCTCAGCCGTTCAAAGACCATCTGTCCTGCATCCTCATCTTTTCACCTCTGAACCTCTCACCCACACCATACACCCTTGCATGCCCCTCTTATCGCCCCTTCATGCATTTCAGTGGTGTTCTTGAGTTTTCCTGTTTTGAACTTTATCCAGAACATCAAATTTTAGTCAGTTTTCAAAATCCAAAAGACATGCTTTCTTACCCTGTACCTGTTGTACCTCTTGTTTGATTCCAGTCTTATCGCTAGTTGATTGTATATCTCTGGCTATGAGCAGGAGCTGCGTCTTGGCTGTGTTGGAGGTGGAAGACCTTATTAATTGTAATAAGTAATCATATTGAACGTATTTTCATTCTCAGCTTTGCTGTTAAGCTCTCATAGTTATGATGGGAGGAGGGAGTAGAAAGAGTGTGTGCGTTTCAGTGTTCCCTTGCAGCCTTAGATGCTTCCAGTTCGCAGTGAGCGTGTATAGCTTCCTGACAGAGCAGCTGGCCTAACAGGACCCGAACCCCATCAGGTTGAGGTGGGTTGAGGAGCAACTGCCTTAAGTAAGATGGGCGTGTTCTTCATAAAGGGAGAGAGAGCGCACACAGTTGCCTCGGTGGGATCTAGCTAAAGCATCCTGACACCAGCGCCTTTCCTCCTGACACCAGCGCCTTTCCTGTCTCATCTCTTGGTTGGCTCCTTTCAGCCTTTTGGGTGATGGTGCAGGTTGATGACCTGTCACAAATTTTGCACTTGGACTTAGCTTCTGTCCCCAGGGGAGAAGGCGTATTGCAGCTGCTTGAGTAAGGGGAAGCCTCAGTCCACTGTGTCCGTGTTTCCATTTTGAAGGAAATGGGAGAAATGAGGCCAGTGGTTTGATAAATTATATCAAAAGTAGTCCCCTCATGCTAATGGAGTGTGAAGAAGCTGATGTACTGGAGATGATCTATAATATTTCACATTTCTCTGAGGAGAAAAATGATAAACTTGATGATGTGTGATTTATTCATGTTTCTTTAGATGAGGGGGAAATGCCTCTCACTCCCAGAAGCCGGTGTGCGGATTTCCACTGGGTTGGCGGCTGGGCTTGTTTAGAGAAATGCCCAGAGAGACTTTGATCAATCGCCAGACCTTTGGCAGTTGGTTGGGAGAGGGTAATGACGCCAGGCAGAATTGCTGCTAATTTATCATCACTATTTTATAGCTCTGTGCCACCAGGTGACAAATGTGCTAATTATTACATTTCTTATCCAGGACCTCTCTTGGCTGCAGCTCCCTTCATGGCTTTGGCCCTTAGTCCTTCCCTGCAGCTCAGCCCTGGACAGCAGTAACTTTTGCAATCAAAGAACTGTTCTTTGGAAGCCATGCTGAGAGGGACACGGTTATCAGCCCTGCTGTGTGCAGACTCTAACCACAGGGGATCTGGTTCATTCCCTTTCCTCTTCCTTCTGCCATCACCCTTTGGGTCAAGTGCTGCTCAGAGCCAGAAGCTCTGCCTGCTTCTTTAATAACTGAAAGTGGCGCCCCTGACGGGGCCGTTTCACTCTGAATAGCCCCTGGAGGAGGTTAGAAGCAGAGGTTGTCTCGGGCAAAGAGATTCAGCAGGTAAAATTGTCCTGTTTCTTTTCCTTTCTTTTTTTCTTTTTCTTACCTTTTCCTCTTTTGTTCTTTCTTTGCTACCCCTTGCCTTGATGACTGCTCCTCCTAGTAGAACAACTGTTCACACTCCACTCTGGGCCACTCCCTTTCTGGACACCATGCCTTTCTCTGTGTCATCTGCCCTCCCTGTTTCCTCAAGAACTTTGGTAATACATTTGCTCATTTTATCTTGATGATTATATATTTTGGATACTGAAAGCTTAAGACTGGCCTTAGCAAGATAAGCAGTTTGCATGAGAAGGATTTGGAGCCCGTTGTAAGGGCTCCAGACATATGATACTGTGCTTGGGTGAGGTAGAAATGTGGGGAGAAGGCCTTCCAGAAGGCTCAGGCATGCTTTCCACGGGGCCATTCTCTCCGTGTTCAGGCCAGGTGGGCCTCATGGACGGTTCCTGAGGTATGGTTGTGTGTCTGCTAGTTCCTTTAGTCTGAAATCGTATATTCAGTTCTTCTGGATCCACGTTAATGCCTTTTACATGTGTCTTGCTGGTAGTTTTAGAAAGACTTCTGTATAAATAGATTTCAGGTTTTTCTAATGGTTTAGAAGAATTTTAAAGACATCTTGCAGTGTGATTGTGGGAGTCCATTAGTTCCCATTCCTTGGGACTGTGCTAGAGAGTTTATCTTTTCCGCATGTATTTCCTAACTGCTTCAGTGAGAACAATCATCAAAACAAACCAGATAACTCATTAAGGTTTCTTAAAGAGCACATGCATTGGTAAACTAGTTTGGTTTGGAGTGTAGGGAAAGAAGAAATACTTCTTCCTCACCCATCCTGGATCTTTGGTGAAGTTCCTGTACCAAAAGACAGATTAACAAGAGAAAAGCATTGAAATGTATTTGGTAAGTTTCAAATAGAGACTTGAAGAAACCCTTCACCATGTGTGTCTTCATACACATTGGCTGAGGAAGGAAGAGTGGACAGTCGTGGCAGTAGACGCGGTAAACAGCAGAGCCTGTTCACATTCTTCTGTGACCCTTTCTCCAACAGGGAAGGCTGCTCTCCCAGGAGGGCTTTACAGCCTGCTTCAGTGGAAGTTCAAAACACTCTTCCTAGGTTTTACGGGTGATTTTAGAAAGGAAGGGCAGTGGCTGAGGCCGAGAGAGCTCCCTGCTTCTGTCATCCCAGTGTGGCAAAGTGACATATTTTGGGCGTAGCTCGTTCTAACATCACTTTCAGCACAGGGTTCATGATACCTCATTTCAGGTTATTAGATTTTATTCAGGTGGTTTAACGCTCTGTGTCTTAATTTCCGCATCAAGAAAGAATAGTGACTTTCATGGTAAATAATGAAAGCATAAGGGCTTTTGGCACTAAGCGTCCTGTGCTTTACGTTGTGTTTAACTTAGTATTGTGAGATTAATGTTGTAAAGGTCTTCGGTTCGGCTTCATTGTTCTCAGCTGCTTTCTTTTTGAGCCATCTCTGTGATTGTTTTAGGCAGGCATTTTTAGGACTTCACATGGCAGAAAAGGTCCTGAAGAAGAGTGTTCCAGAGCTGCTACGTGCTGCTACCACTCCCTGCTTACTGGCACAACGTGAGAACACCCCTCGAATTTAGCCATAGTTTGCATGAAGTATTCTCACTAATTAACCTTGGGGAGTTTTCCTATGGCTGTGTCCCAGCCAGCATAGCCCAGGGCCAAAGCAAGCTTCACAAGCATGCCTGTGAGTTACTTACCATTTATAACTGCTGAAAGGGCTGGAGTTTAGAGAAGGACGTTGAGTACACATAGGACTCGGTAGATGCACTTGACGAATAAATATCTGTTGCAGTTTGGTCAGCGAAGGTGGCTTTTAGAGGAGATTCAGGTGAGTGAGATTTTCTTCTAGAATTCTGAGTCCCATTTTGTTTTTATCCATTACTGGATATCTGTCAGTTCTTCAATCAACCAACTTTTCATTGACACTGTGTTCTAGAGAGTATATGAAAAGAAGGATAATTATGGTGCCTGACCTGAAGAAGAAAACAGATTGGTTCCATAACCATAAAAAGGTAAGTAGCCCTAGGAGGAGAAGGCAGATGCTGGGCTGAAAGGCGGGGAGGCTTCCTGGGAGCCTTCCTACCCATGAAGAAGTGCTTCATCTTACCCTGTTTTCTTCTGGAAATGGGGTGCCACATCTTTTTCCCTCTGACTAAGTTTGTGTTTATCATGTGTGTCTCCTAGAATCCAAGAGCCAAACTGGTCATGCTCTTGCTGGTAGCCCAGGTTTTGAGGTCGTGAGCTGACGCTCACCTTCACGTATATGCATTTTGAATGGGTGAATACAAATATGAAGGAAAGAATATTAATCTGAAGCTCTCTTCTGTACTGGACAGGATTCTGACTGTATTTGAGTTTTTGAGTCTTTAGGTTGCCTTTTTGGTCCAAAGACTGTTTAAAACCAAAGAAGAAGAAATTCCCTCTTATGCTCTAGTGGCTGCAGGCAGGAATCACCTGGGCCCGTTGTCTTTCAGAAGTTGGAAGAGTGTCTCTCAGGAAATCTGACAGGTCCTTTTTCAAAAAATGTTAAATTTCTTATTTATTTATGTATTTATTTATGTATGTATTTGCAATCGAGCTAGATTCTTCTACAGATTTATTTCAGTGATTCCTTTCTTTGAAGCCTGTATTTTACCATAATCTGCACTTACATCAGAAGTACTCATCTAAATTGTAATTCATAATGAAAGTGACACAGATATGCAACCAAATGTGGGACTCTTGATGGTTTTAGTATACTTGCAGTTTACTACTTTGCATTGTAGTTTTTTGGACATAATTTTTCCTCCACTGGATTTTACACTTCTTGAAGTCATGTTTTACATGTTTTTTCATCTCCATTGCCTGACAAGGGTGGCATGTAACATGCCCTTTGTGAGTTCATGCTGACTAGTGTAATGTGGGAGTTAATTTGCAGCACCAATGGCATCTCTCTTCTCCATCAGGGATAGCATATAATAATTCAGTATGTTGTAACCGTTGATTTTGGTTTGTGGCTAGATGACGTTAAACTATTTTTTTCTGATACTAATTAAGACTAAGATCAATGTCTCTTTGAGGATTTTTGTGATGTTGAGATTACTTCTTTTCCTGTTTGTAATAGCAAGAGGATGTGTATCATGTTCATCTAAAGGTGAATCAATTTAATTAAGGCTTGCAAAGGAAGAAGCTCAAGTGTGGTCCTAAAGGGCTGAAAATCAGTCAATCATGAAGCTATTTCTTTCCAAGCAGCTTTTGGAGAACGTATTATGATAAGCATTTCTGAACTATTAATAACCCAGACTCAAGACTAAGTATTTTGGACTATAGAGTCTTTGCATTGTGGAATCAAAGAACAATAAGAGTTGTTTGATATATGGTATGAAAAGTCTCATGTTACTCTTGGAACATGTCATGCTCAGTAGCAGAGTAGTGCTTACACACCTCGATTTCCTACTGTGGAACAATGTGAGAAAGGGACACGTAGACTAAGGCTCTACCAAGGAAAATGTGTGTGTGCGAACTATTGAAATTTTACTTAAAAATTTAAAAATAGATAAAAAACATGTTTTGAGAAATTAGTCTTTTGAAAAACAGTATGGTCCATCTCAAAGGAGATAATTGCAGGAAGTACTTATGCATTGGGGTCTGTCCATCAGATTGAAATTTAGACATTGATCCGTACAGAAGGTGATTTCTCCTTGGCTTGACCTTTGTCATACTTGAAGTATTTTATGCACTCGTCAGCATATGGTGCTCTTACATTTAGGGAGTGTTGATATGATAGCTAAAGATCCCAGAGTTGTTGTTTATGTGTTTACATAGGTTGGTTTGTAGGAACCTGTTTTCTGCAGGTTTCCCTAGAACTGCATAGCAGGCATTCATCCCTGGTTGATGTCGTGTGTTCACATAAACAAGAAACTTCCAGGAGGGTTGCTTACGGCCTTTTGTTAAAAATCTGCTTCAGCTAAGGTTTTCTTGTCAGAGTGTGTGGGTGGGGTGTTAGTTACTGTTCCGTTTGGGACTTTCTGTTTGTCTTTGTTGTTTATTGTCATTCAGGGTCTGCAAAAGCAGATGATGATAACCGCACTGCTGCCTAAGGCCCCGCACCCTATCGTTTTCATAGCTCGCTCACTCTGGGAGCAATTCCCCGAGGTGGGTACTTTTGTCATCCCTATTTTCCATCCCATCTGCCGTTGGACTCTGACCAGAGGCCAGATCAGTGGGCTACCTGATCTTGGAGTTTGACCTTCCAAAACTGAATCAAAGTAAACTTCGCTTTGTTTGTGAAGTCATCTCCCTCAGGTATTTTGTTATAGAAATGCATAACAGACATACAGAGAAAGAGCTTTGGACCTGTAGATCACCTGAGATGCCAGCTTAGCGTTAGGCTGATGATCACTCTGCTCCCCACGCTGAGCTTCTCTGCACCACGCATTGTCCAGGTGGCGAAGCTGCCGTTTCTGGAGTAGCATGTGCGAAGAGGAATGGGCTATTTGGCCCTGATCCACTGCTGCTGGTAGTTTGGACTGGAACATGTTAAGGATGAATAATAGCAGGAGAGGCTGAAGGTGTGTGCTTCGTATCCTTCAGAATGTTTACACAGTCACATTTAGTTCGCTTTTGAGTCCATGAGACTATGGGGCAGAATGTTATGTTCCAAATGAAACTCACAGCAAGAAGCACCGCTACTTGCCCAGCTTGGCACCCTGTCATTTCCCTTCATACTTCTTCCTCGTATTGAGGCCTTCGCCAAGATGGAGTAATAAGTGTCGACTGGCATTTAATCAAATTAAAACCTTTGCGAGGTAAATGCCTTGTTGACTTTATTTTGCCAAGACGTTTGAGTGAAACAAGAAATATGATACATTCAGGAGTAAAGGGGGTGTTCTTCTTTTCCTTCAATATGATAATTAGTATAAAATTGTCTTTTTCCTGCCAGTTGGCTCATCTTATCTCCTGGCAGCTGTTTGAAATTCCTTAATTGTCTATTGCTTACTCAGCTATCATCTCACAAATTTCCTCAGTGTTACATTTTTTTCTGAACCAAATTCTGGGGGTGTTCATCTCTCAGGCCAGGCTGAGCTGAGAGCTAGTTTTCCTTGCTTGGTTGCAGAATTAGCTGTCATTTGACAGTGTATCATCATGAGGTGATGTTTCCCTAAATTTCAGTTGAGTTGATTACCTACCATAGGCTGGATGCATGGGTTGCTGTTCTTTTGCTGATGTTTGAGTTCAGTAATGTAACGTAACCTTTCTGTGCTTTTTGTAAAGCATAGAACCCTACAGGATTTACAAGAGTATAATGTTATATAATCTCTGTTGATAATTTTGATCAGAATAAAGAAAGTAGGCGCTTCAACCGTAGCACTTTCATTCTGGTATGGTTAACCATTTCACACTTACCTGACCTGTTTCATTGTCTGTTAGGGTGAAAACTTAACCGTATTTTACAGTACCTGATACTAGATGTTCTACTCTTTTAGGAAGCTACGCGATGTGTTCCTCCAACATTGGATTAAGAACACTATATAGGGGCTGGAGCGGTGGCTCGGTGGTTATAGTGCTTTCCTGGCATGCACAAGTACATAGGTTCAAACCCCAGCACCCATGTACACAACTAAGTGTCAGAGCAATGAAAGCCATGAGAAACACTCAATAAAAATTGATTCTCTCTCTCTCTATCCTTCTGTCTTTAAAAAAATAAATAAAAAATAAAAGAATGCTGTATTATTGGCAGCCTTATTGAATTGGATTTCAGACTTTGCACTCTTTGGTAGCACAGAGACGTGTCACATTAGAAATGATGCTTGCATAATGAAATCCAATACCATCCTAATTATTTAAAAGCCGTAATAAAGTCCAAGTTTCGTTCTTACATTTGATGGTCAAGCTTCTTCCGTGTCTCATTTCATAGTTGCATGTTGCAGTAATGTGCGTGGCATAGTTTAGAAGTGACTGGCTTTGTCATTTGTTTCTTAATCCATTGCATGGCCATAAGATGATGATAAGAAATTTTTAAACCACATGTGCTCTTGTAACCATGTGGATAAATGCAGCAGATAATTTGTGACATTTCTAGCTGTCCTCTAACAATTTACTTAGACATTTTTCATGTAGGGGAAGACACAGTCAGTGGTTGTTGGGTTCATATGTGTGGATTTTGAAACCTTAACTAACTCTGTAGTTGTAGGCAAATTGTTTACCTATACTAAGTTCCATTTACTCCCACTATCAAAATGGGCTTGGTAATACCTTACTGAAGATGATCTCGAGAAGATTAAAAGAAATAATGGGAAAGATGCCCAGTTACAGAATTTTACACTCCCTCCCCCCAGAAATCAAAACACACAAAAGAAACTGTTTCTTTTTTCTTTTTCTTAGGAAGATAGTCTTTTTTTATTGATTGATTGTATTTCTGCTATTGGGGGGGGGTGGATTCCGTCATAAAATGTCTTAGGAAATGCATGAATTTAGTGTGGGTCTTCTAATTCTGTCAAATAGAATATTGATTTTGCGTTTGTGGCTGTAAATTTGTCAAATGAATGTTTTATGGTACTCCTTTCCGTTCACTTCTGATGTGTACATATTATTATTTTTTATTCTGAGACAGAATATCATGCATTTGCTGAAGGTCTGACATATTGTTGGGTCTGGACTCCAACGTGATGTTCTCCTGCCTCAGCATCCTCTATCTCTGGGATTACAGTCCTGCACCACCATGCCCCATCCTTCTGATGTATCTTGAGCAAACCAAGTCTGTGTTTAGTAGTAGATGATTAATTGCAAAATTCGACTACCTTAACACAGATGAGGAAAACTAGAGTCCAAGAGGAGACCATGGTGCTCCTAGGAGACCATAGGATGAAAGCTGCCTCGATGGTCCTGAGGCCGTGGGATGGCCGTGTGCTGTCTCCCTCCAGCATGTTTACCCTCTTTCTCCTCGCTGCTCAGAAAGGGGTGGTCGACACTGCAGTGTTTGGAGAGCTGAAGGCCTAAGGGAACTGTGGAGCCACTGCTCCAGGAGACAGCTGGCAGACAGGCTTGCTGAGGGAGCCAAGTGGTGTGGAGGGGACATGAGGACAGCGAAGGAGCCCCCCTGCGTTCCTTGTCATCTCTGCTCTGTGTGAGTTCAGGACTGTATGCCAATGGCAGGCTAGACTTGAAACCTAGAAAGATAACCAGGGCAGTGGCACATGCCTGTAACCAGAGGGACTCAGGAGGCTGAGAAAAGAGAACCAGAAGTTCAAGGCCTACCTGGGCAACTTAGTGAAAACCTTTCTCAAAATGAGAAGAGGCTGTGGAGGTACTGCAGTGACAAAATGCCCCTGAGCTCAGTGCCCCGAACCACAAACCCAACAATAGAAAACGAAAAAGAAAAAGGACCCAAACAAGCTAAGTGCAGCATGCGTAGAGGAAGGAGAGCAGGAAGGCAAATGGTAGGAATATCGCCAGCCAGGGTGATTCTTCCGGTTTATCGTGGTGAAGATAGATGCCATCCACTAGCTGTGCCTTTCCTCTCGACCACACCTGACTACATCTAGAGTTGCTGTTAGGAAGCCAGGTCCATGTTCCTGACACTCAGATGGCAGCCAGCCTCTCAGGGTTGGAACAGAACTCTCAGCCTTTCTTGGTTTCTGGATACTGTCCGCAGGTATGAACGTGTGTCTTGTGATGAAGGGAAAGAAACTGCTTTTGAAGACACTGGAGAGAAAACTGCAGGGAGATTCAAACCTTCATGAAGACTACTCGGCATCATCCTGAGTGAGCGCTTCCTGCAGGCCAGGTAGTGCTGAGCCCTTCACAGGCCACACTGCTTAAACGCCACCCGGCCTTCTAGGCAGTCTCCTCACTTTCTACGGGGGACTCTTCAGGTTTGCAGAGGTACAGCAGCTCACTCAAGTGTGCACAGCTCATGAGGAGCAGAACTGGGGCTTAAGGGCAGTTGATGAGATTTCAGAATCTAAATGAGCAGCCTTTAAGAAAGTGGCTGATTTTTACAGCAGTAAGACAAAAATGCCCAGCACTCGGGAAAAGGTTGTAAAGAAATGATCCTCCCTAGAGAGGGCACTGTTCAGATTAAACTCACCCAGCGAAGTTTTCTCACGGGATGGAGCAGGCCTGTGCCATCCACTGTTTCACCACTGGGGGAAAAAGGTGCAGTGATCTGTATGATACCATTGGAGTCATTTACATCTCAGACCCAACCCTGAATTTGCTTTAATAATCTGTTATTATTTCCCTATGTCTTGTTAAGATATCTCCTTTCTCTGTGACAGATATTGTTTAACATAATAAATTCATTTAGTTCTTAGGCAGCTTCTTCTCTGCTATTAATATTAAAAGAACTTTCTTCTTCCTTATTCTTTTTGGTTTTTAAAGAGAGAGGGACAGAGAGAGAGAGAAGGAGAGAGAAACAATTTTTATTTAGTTTTTCACATGATTTTTGTTGCTCCGAGACATCGTTGTGTATGTGGTGCTGGAGTTTGAACTCGTGTACTCATGCATGCCAGACAAGCACCGCAACTGCTGAGCCACCGCTCCAGCCCCCCTTCTCCTTTATTCTTGATTTGCTAAAATCTGTGATTGTCCTGTAGAAATCTCTTGTGCCTGGGAAGTACAGGGTGTGCCTTGAAAGCTTGACTGAATGTCCACATGCTAGGCGGCTCAGAAGGCCACCTCCACTGTCTGTCTTTGCTAGGTCGGCTTTGGATACCTTCTGAACTAACCATGACCCACACGCTTGTCCAGGGTGGTCGGTCACAGTTGGGAAGGTCACGTAAGCTCTGGTGAAGGGCTGCAGTGAAGGAAGGGGGTGTGTTTCCTGGGGCATTGTGATGGTGTTTCTCACAGCTTATGTGTGCTCACTCTCATCCCACGTAGGAAGGAGTTTTGAGTTTGAAGGCAACGGGAGCTGTCTTCAGTGCTAGAATCCAGATCTCTTGTGATCCAGAAGATATTGTGGGATGACTTATAGAACCTGAAGCTAAATGTCAAATGTAATTAAATGTTCCTGTTGTGTTTTGCCTTAACAAGGAAGCTGCCGAACTGTGGCACAGGTTGAGAGCTATCTGGATGAGCTCTTTTGATTCTGTTCCACATTATTGAAATGTGGATCCTCAGCAGCATAGTTAGGCCTGGAAATACGCATAGGATTTCTTTGGTATGTGTTTGGACACGAGTGTCTCCACACTTGTGCTTTTTCTTGAGTACTGCGCTGGCGAATGGCTCTGGGAGAGGACAGGAAGGCCATCTTACAGCTGTACAACTTCTTAAGAAACTTGCTTGGAGAAAGTACGGAGCCTCTTTATCTGGAGATTCTTGTCCAAAATGTTTTAATAGTAACCAAATGGGGAAACTTACTTAGGCATCATTGTTAGCATAAGTGCTAAAGATTAAGAGTAAGATCGCAAATTATGACACCTACCCCTGGAAATCAAATTCCTTTTCAAAACAAAAACCCAAATAAGAACAGAGTTGAGCCTTTATTTTTTTAAAGAGAGAGAGAAGGAAAGTGAGAGAGAAAGAAAGAGAGAATCAACTTTATTTAGTTTTTCATGTGACCTTCGTTGCTCCTGACACTTTGTTACATACATGGTGCTGGGATTTGAACCCACATCCTCATCGTGACAGGTAAGCACCGAACCCACCCAGCCACCACTCCAGCCCCCAGAGTGGAGAGTTTTAATATGAACGTTAACATGAGCCTTTTAACATCTACTTTGTAGAAGAAAATGGGGGAATATTGCTTTGTAACTTTCTTTCTCAATCATAAAATACTTTTGTGCAATCAATGTAAGAAGTTTTTCAAGAAAAGGCAACTTGGCTTGTCTGCCTGGCAACCAGTGCACAGTGTGTGGCCTCTCCCACAGCAGGGGGGAAACGCCTTGGGCCACAACCTGGGGAAAAGCAGCCCTTAGGCTGGATTAAATGATGTGGCTGTGCCCTGAAGACGGGGAGTAGCAGAAGTCATGAAGCCCTGGAAGCAGGAATTAATACTGTGTCCTTCTTCCCATCGTCTTCTGCAGGAGGAAAATGTGAGGTGAGAAAAGAGCTCCAATGTGAGTGGGCAAAATATCACAGCCTATTAGTTAAAGCAATGAAACTGAGCCAGCGTGGGGGACTCCACTGAGTGTGTGGTGTTCAGGCAGACTGTGTCCCTAGGTGAGGTGTGCTGTTGCTGGGGTAGCCCACAGTGCAAAAATTGGGCTTGGGAAGACAGTTGGGCTCTGACAACTTGGTGTTCCCTTGTGGGGAATGGAAGAAGGAGTCGCACACCCACCCTCCTTTTTAAAGTGCAAAAGTTACACCAAATAAAACAAAAGGAAGGTTCTTGCTGAGTAGATGGACTGCCACTACATTTTTAGTAGTAAGAACAATATATACAATTATATTTTGTGTGGCGTAGGAAGGACTTGAAGCATGTCGCTTTGGAACCATCATATGCTATGTTATTCTCAGGGCATCTGCCTATTTTTTTCCAGCAGCCGAATGCAAATCATTCAGATCTGATCAATGATGGCAACATCTGTGGGGACGTGTATTAATGCATTGATATGCCCAGAATTAGGTTCTTAAATAAAACATCAGTCCCTTGTGCTTATTTTCGCCTTAAAGGAAGAAGTTGGAACGGACAGGCAGTGTGAACTAGGCTGTTTCTGTCTAGGTCTTATTGGTAGGTAAGCCTCTGTGAACATTGGTTCAGAGTCAGACATTGGCTCGGGTACCACGAATGTTCACCTGCTCGTATATCTTAGGAGGTCAGAAAAGGTGCAGTGATGGCAAGTTCCAGGCTTCAGCAGTCACCGTTGTATGCTCTTAAGAAAAAGGAGTAAGGAAGTATCTTCACACTAATGAAAGTTATGGGTAACATGAAGATTAACGAGAACTATCATCCTTTCTGCTCATTAGTTCTTTCCCGCAGGCCGGGCGTCGGCGACTTGGCTCCTTTGTGCTCGTGTGCACATGTGTGCAGATTCTCTTGCTCACGTTCATTCCGCGTGAAGAGCCCCTGCTTTGGAGTCAGATGCTGCCCTCACCCCGCGTCTCTCCCTCTCTAGTGCACCTTTTCTCTAAATGCCAGTTATCTTGGAAGAGTTAGGAACTGGATTAAACAGCTGCTCAGATTCTGCTGTAGGCACACAGGTCCTTTCTGCTGCTGGGGTCATTGTGTAATTGCTAATTGCTACATGATTTTTTTTACATATAGACACATATATGGCCAGATATATGTATATTTTAAAACACATCAAGTATTGCCTGTCTTTCCAGTTTTTAGTTTTCCTAATAGTTTATATTAATTGATGCAGGATAGTGACACACAGATCTTAGAGTCTAAGAAACATGTCATTTGAACAAATATTACTGTTTCTCCTGGTTCATATTTTCACAATTATAGATGTGTCCCCTTGGGTATGTTTAGGAGAAAACCATTCAGCATTCTGGAGTCCTCGGTGGGTCTCCTCTGTCTACATGTTCATAGCAGAACTGCACGGGTGTAGAGACAGGGTCTGTTCCGTCTGAGAGGTTATTTGTCTTTAAAATTCTGTGATATAAGTGAAGTAAGTAATAGAGTCCCTGGTAGCATAATGGTTCACTCCACATCATTCCAGCTTTGCTTGAGAGAGTCAGGCAGGGCGGAGTGCGAAGAGCTGCGTGTGTTCATGTGAGAGTCCTCAACAGTAGCAGGGCACGGACAGCTTAGAGGCAGAGTTGAAGGTGCTGATTCTCCTAGGATTTCTGTTGGGTAAGCGTCTTCCTCCCTCTGTATTGTATCCCCTGGAAAGGAAGGGACCTTGTGCTTAGCATTGCGTCCCAAGGAACTGTCAGAAGTACTTGGTAAACAATAACTGCTGCACCGATGCGAGACATTCCTGATCTTAGCTCAAATACAATCTTGTGGTCTAGGGGAATGAAATGCCAACATATATAATAATCATGTTTTCATATACTGCCACCAATGAATTCAGTTAATTTAGGTATGCTAAACTTACAGAAAACAAAGGTAATGTTTAAATTTTTATTTTAATTTGGCTTATAACAAGTGAAGCAGGTTGTTTGAGTTTGATGGTTGAATTCATGATTTTGGTTTCACCACTGAATTTGTTTGTTTTTGCTTTATCAGACCCCGTGTTTCCTTTGTAGTCCTAATAGTGATTGTAATTAATTACCTTCATAATGACATGATGTCTCTTGTCACTGCCTGTGTGTAAACTGTGTGAGGTCGGGTAAGATATCTGTATGATACACTCTAGGATTCCTCCATCTAGCATAGGCTTGACACGTGGTAGGGACCCCACAAATATTTGTTGAAGATTGAAGCTGTAGATTAAAAATTATGTAAGTAGCACCACGCAGCTTCCCAGTGTTTAGACTAGACATGTGCATTCATGTTCCAGTGGCGAAACCAGGAGCTCTCGGAAGTGTACCCTAAATATTCACTGTCAGTACATCTGTTGAATGCTTTTGTGTGTCAGTTGGGGGAGAAAGGGACAGATGAATCATATTCTGTTTCTTTCAGAGATTCACGATTTGGTGAGTGAGATAGGCATGTACAAAATTGAGCTTAGCAATGTTGCTCGTTTCCCTTTTCTCTTCACTTGCCAGCTTTTGAGTTGGGAGGTGATGGTGGCACCCATCTTTAAAGCTTTGTGTACTCTAGAAGATAATAAGAGGTGTGATGGAGAAAAACTCGCCATAATAACAGAAGCTGTGAGGCCGAGTGGCCTCCACCATAGGCAGCACCAGTTGCAGCCAGCACAACCGACATTCACTAAACCCTTGGTGTGTGATGGTCGCTATTCTAATCCCTGCAGGCTTATCTCCTGATCTTTTTAGTAATCCCATCGCAAGGGTATTATCTCCATCTGACCACTTAGAGAAACTGAGGGGTAGATAGGGTAAGTAACTTATACAGGTCACGCACTGACAGGTGGTGAGGTTTTCACCTCGGGGCTCAGGCTAGTGATCGTGCTCATTACCAAGAAGTACAAGCACAATAACATGTTCTTCAAGAGGAGGAAAATGGTCCCCGCAGTGTTTGTCAGGGAAGACTGCTTAGAGGAGGTAGCACTTCAGCCGCACCTTAGAGCTGTCTTAGCTTGAACTGGATGTGTGTACGGTCAGAAATTGAGTATTAAATTCAGAATAATAAACCTTAAAGGCCATCTGTTCCAAGCCCCTAATTTGCAGAGTAGAGAACTGGGATCTTTGAGGTTAAGTGAGTTGCTGTAGGACATATGGCTAATTAATTGGCTTTAGAGACCTTCTGACTCTGCTGGTCACTGTCTTTCCCCCTTCCATGCACTAGCGCATGGGTAGTCTGGTTTCTCATGGCCACTTTCAGATATGATTTCTTCCAGTATTTCACTGCCTGGATGTGGAGACTCTTGTGTTTCTGTGGGTCGATGATAATGTTAAGCCAGGACGGGCATGGAAAGAGTCCGCGTGTGTGGCGATGTGGACATACAGTCCTTTGCATCAGCTTCGTCCAGTTCATTATTGCTTCTGCTTCCTCCAGCGAGTGTAGACAATTCAGAGTTAAAATGATATGAATGAAACTCAGATAAGGACAAAAAAAGAAACTTACAATTCCATGAGGCGTGTGGCCTCTTCCCACCAGATTTCAGCCTCCTGCCAGCAGAGCTCCCAGCCCGGTCCTTCCTGCCACCCACTTGCAAGGACGTTGTGAGGGTAAGGATGAAGCAGTGTGAGGTATGGGCAGTCTGGCTCTTCCTCAGTGTGGAGCCATCACTTAGAGTTGATGTCTGTTAGGCCTGTGGTCGTGTCAGGCTTAGACACTGCTAAAGGGTCGATATAGGACTTTGGAAGACACTCATGGGAAAACATTTATCTTACCATGCGAGTGCTTCTTGTTAATCTTCTAGATCTGGAACTCGAAGGTTTTTCTCCCCTATTTTTTTTTCTTTGTTTTCCTAGTGATTTTTTAAGATGTAAAAGTAAATCTTTTCAGTAAAGTCTGGGTCAGCAAATATTTTCATTGCTTTGGTGTAGATTTTGTAGGGCCCAGCTAGATTACAGCAATTAGCCTATGCATTTCCTCATTAAAATGCCATTAGGCTTTGTACTTTGAGATCTTGCACATAAGGCTTATTGTCTTGCATTCTGTCTCTGATGGTTGACCAGAAGCCAGATGTCTTACTTAGGTGTGGACTCTCAAGGAGTACTTTGGACCTCTAAAGGGCACCAGCCTTGGCTTAGATACATCTGCACTGTGCTACTGCTGTCTAGTAGGTGAGCACCTAGCAGATATAAACTTGTGTGAAAGAGTAAATCATATGTGCACTGAAGTATTTCCCTTAGCTTTGTTGGTAGGAGTATGATTTGAAGAATCTATAAATAAGATAATAAGTTTATTTTCTGTCATGATCATATAAGATGCAGAATTATACAAAGCTAAGAATATAGGTTTCAGAATCAGAAAATCATAGGTATGGATCTTAGCTCATTGTCTGTGGTTGTATAACATTGACAATCATGGTTCAATGATCACGATGATCATTGAATGTGTATAAATTCAGTTAGATTATGCAAATAATATAGTTATCATTAATGCCTAGAATATATGCTCTAGTAATATATTACTTTTATAACTAAAAAGTTTGTGCATGGTACTGCAGCAGTGGGTGGCTCAGAGGTTATGGTGCTTGCTTGGCATGCACAAGGACATGGGTTCAAACCAAACCCCAGCACACGTACACAATGAAATGTCAGCGTAATGAAAGCCACTTGAAAAACTAAATAAAAAATTGATTCTCTCTTTCTGTCTCTCACTGTCACACTCTCTTTAAAAAAAATGTTTATGCATATTCGTATACATATTCTCCTTCCTTCCTTCTGGAGGGAGGAGGGATTCCAGGGATTAAACCCAGAGGAGGTTACTGGGCCACATCCCCAGCCCTTTTTATATTTTATATTTTATTTTCAGATAGACTCTTGCGAAGTTGCTGAGGCTGGCTTTGAACTTGAGATCCTCTTACTTCAGCCTCCTGAGTCACTGGGTTTATAGGCATGTACCACTATGCTTGGCTATTGTTAAACGTCTTCCACCAAAGAAATCCTAGCATGAGAACAGGGGTATAGCTCAATGGTAGAGTGCTTGCCTAGCATACAGGAGGCTTTGGGTTTGATTCCCAAAGCCATCCAATACACACAAAAGGAAACTCTTAACATGAGGTAGCTATAAGTGCCTGTAATCCCCAATACTTGGGATGCTAAGGCATGAGGTTTGCTTGAGCCCAGGAGTTTAGATCCAATGTGGGCAACGTAGTGTGATCCTGTATCTATCCCTGGAACTGGACAAATGATGTCATTTATAGATGGAGGGAAAGGTTATGTGCAGATGAAATTATAGGATGGGAAGCAAGGAGTTGAAGATTTTGTGTAGGCATGCTATGAAGAAGGTGCCTGTTGACAAGAAGGGAAAGACATCAACGATCTAGGAAATTCATAAAATACACAGGATGGAGATAAAAGTTTAAGATTCAGCATATAGGTTTAAAAGCATGGGATATTTTGATCCCCTAGAAGGAGATTGTAGAGATGGCTTAGAAGAGGACGCCGTTAACCAGACGCATGGTAAGGGGGTAGAGAAGTGGAAATCAATGAGATCAGTCGAGTAGGCAGTCCCAGAAATAGGAGAAAAGGTGTTTTACAAATGGGGATGCATACCATGACCAGTTAGCGCTGTGGTAAAGCTGAAAGTGATCAGGACCAAGAATTGTTTGTAAAACAGGACTTATACCTTTCAAATGGGTCTTTAATACACTTCTCATGAAAGCAAAAATTAACCTAGCACCCCATTGGGTTTCTTTCAGCCAGTCTCTCCGGTGTGTGTTAGAATATGTGTTATTCATCAGAACTGACTGTTTAGCTCCTTTCTCCAAAAAAAGAAAAAAAAAGTTTTCTTCATGGTAACATTTATGGATTTCCCACCATCATGAAAGCGAGGGAACTTACTGTAGGAGGATGGAAAATAGAAAATACAGGACAAGATTATTAAAAACTAATTTATGGGAGCAAAAATTACATTTGGGTATAGGAATTAAATTATGTGTATTCTGTCCCTCACCCCAATTTTATAATGGTTCGCTGGGCCCTGTACCCCAGTGATACTTGCATAGCTTTGGTCAAGATCGAAGGGTGATCTGCTCCCTTCTCGTCCTTCTTACTCCTTATTCTACATGCAGATGCAGCGCTTTTCAGACTAAAGTTTCAGCAATGACTTCTTTCTAAAATGAAAGCATTTTCTCTTCCTAATTAGCATGTGTTTATAGAATAGTTCTTATTTTCGTAATTAGATCCTGCATAGAAATGCAAAGACTGCTGTGTAAAAGGATAATGAATCTTTATTGCACAGTTGAAATCAGATTTGTGCAAAAGACACTTTGAAAACAGTAATAAGCAGAGACATGTATTAAATCACCCAGATAAGGCACTGTCTTTGTATTTTCTATTTATAAGTGGAAATTATAACTACCCAGTGGACTCCATGTGACATTTCCTATGACCAGCAGTGGTTTTTAGGTTTGACCATAGAAGTTATCTAAATGCAAAGGCTTCTGTGGACTCTTGGCTCTGAAGAATATTCCTGCGAGGGGCCAAGACAGGGTGGAAAGGGTCCTTTGTCTTTTCCTTTGTCTCTGTGCTCTGCTGAAGGAGAAGAGAAGCAAGTGGTAGAAGAAAGAAGCCATTTGAAATGAGCGTGATAGGATCTAATCGGGAAGCCCAGTGTCCACTTCACACATGCAGTGACACTTTGGAGTCTTCTGGTTGGGCTCTCAGAACCAAGGCCATGTCCTTCTGACCTCATCATGACACTTTCCCATCGTCTGCATCATTTGGAGGCAAACACAGGATTTATTCCCAAGGGAAATCCTGCTTGTGGGGCTTGTTATCTCTTCACCTCCTTGGCGAGTCTCAGAACACTAGAGGAGGAGGTGTTGATAGGAGATTTAAGACAACAGACGGGGAAACAGGGACGTCCACGTCAGATGAACTGCCGAGGACGGATGTGTCGTGTGTCTTTTGTGTCTGTTTTGCAGTCTGAGCTTTATGGAAGCTGGCAGTCTCGCCTGGGCTCTGGGTAGTGTCGATTCCTCTCAGGCATGTCGATTCCTCTCCATTTTAGCATTACTAAAGGGAGAAAATCCTGTGTATTTCTCCTTCTAAACAGACGTATCAAAAGTGTCTTTTTCTTTTTCTTCCGGTTGTGTATGTGGGTGGGGGGGCGGGACTGGGAATCAACCCAGGGCCTCCTGCTTGCCGTAGCACTGTACCACCCAGCTGCATCCCAGCCCAGAAGGGCATCATTAACCCGTCTGTTTTCCTTTCTTCCTCCCTTACTGCAATTCCTCACCCACCACCTTTTTTTTTTTTTTAAGTAAAATGAAGAGTGTCTTGTTAAGCGAGCATTAAAAAGAACAAATCCAATAGACTTTTGGACAATAAAGCATCATAGCAGCTCAGAGCTGTGAAAGGCGGCTTCCAGCCTGCTGCACTCCTCGCCTTCCCATGAAAGCAAAGCATTCATCTAAGGCTGGTTCTGTGGTGGCAGAATCTGAGCACTGCTGGGTGCTAACAAAAGGGAAAGAATTGATGCTAAATCTGGAGGCCAAAGATCCTGATGGTCCGCCTGCTGGAGCTCTTTCCTGTTTTCCCAGTCGCCGCCTTGGGTTGCCTCTGCAGGGACAGGAGATGGCTACCTGTGTGAGCGCCTGCGTGCACTTGGCAGTTCCACCAGCTGCGGTTCCTGCGAGCCTCCGTGGGGTCCCCCCTTTTCACCAGGCTCCATTGGTGGAGCAGAGGGACCCAGTTCCTTAAGTGATTTGGCAGCAGGGAGCACTTGTATTTATTTCTATTTCCTCAAATTCCTAAACAATTTGGAATACTCCAGCATTTATTTTGTGTCACAAAAATTCTTAGTTCCTTTTTGGTAGGGAAAAGTAACAAAATTTTGGCATAAAAAAAATCTCTGGATTAGTTACTTGAAAAGAGAACATCTATTTGCCCCTTCCCCTTTTCCTCTCATAGCCTGTCTTAGGGGGGAACAATTACATTGGATTTGGCAACCCTGTGTCATTCCGAATATCCATTTAGTGAACTTCATGTGTCTTAGAGCTATTTTTATTCTTGTAAGTCAATAATCTTGAATCTCTCTTTTTTTGTTTTGTAGTTTAAAATTTGTATCTAAATGTCTCAAGCTTGTGACATTTCACAGTGTCATCCATGTGAAAAGTGGATAGCGGGGCTGCAGTGGTGGCTCAGCAGCAGGGCACTTGCCTGTCATGTGCAGGGGCCCAGGTTTAGACACAAGCACCACATACACCACTATGTGTTGGAAAAGCAAGATGAAGATCTAAATAAATTGGATTCTCACTCTCAAAAAAAAAAAAAAAGAGTGGATGGATATAGAGGATTGGGTTGTAGCTTGGTGTCAGAGCTGCTGCCTAGCACTTGTGAGGTACTGGGTTTCAAATCCTTAGCACTGCATCAAAATAAATAAAGGTATTCTGTTCATCTACAACTGAAAGAAATTTAAGTGGATAGATATAATCATAAAGAGTAATTAAATTACTGTGAAGCAGTGGATAAAGTTGATCATTTTAAGTGCACCTGAACATTGAACAGTGCTAGCATGAAGGTCATCTTGTCTTCTGGAGGAAGGCACCAGTGCCTTTGGCACAGGCAGGTGGCATCCGCTGTGGAGTACATGCTTGCTGAGGAGAGGGCCCTTGAAATGGAAGTGGTTTTTTCTGGGTAATTCTAGGTTCTTCTCCAGTGGATCCTAGGAAGAGACTGTATGATAAAATGAAAGTGGCATGAGCTTTAGAATCGACAGGCCTGGGTTTGATTTCTGGCTTTATTTATTCTCCTGGAATTGCATTAGAAAATACAAATTATTATAATAGTCCCGTCCGACATTGTTACTCTCAGGGAAAAAGTGAGATGGCAAAGATGAAAGGGTCTGCCATTGCCTTGGTGGTCCTTAAATACTTTCATGCTTCCCTTCCAGAAGGCCACTGCTATCCTTTCGGGGAGGTCTGCGTGATGTCCACAGAGGAGCACTGGACCTAGTTACATATTTCCAAGGTGTTTGACGTTAATGAGATTGTTCAGATGTTATACTGTATTTTGTTTTTCTTCTCTTTTGCTTTAAAACAGAAGGCAGTTTGTTTTGAACTCTGTGCTCCAAACTGGTGGCTTAATTAAGCAAGTTTATTGACTTTCATAGAGATTGTGGTTTAAAACTGGCAAGCATCACATGACTGTATCAGTATCTCTGAGCAAATAAAGGAAAAGACAGGTTTTTATCCAGCCACATTTTTCTTCTCTTTTATCCTCAGCTCATTCTTTTGCTGCAACATTTCACTTATAATCTGTTAATTAAATCATTTCACTCCATTTTATATAATTTTTAATTTAGCATTCATTTTCAACTTAGCTTTTGGCTTCATTTACTGATAATAAACAGTGTTGCACACAACACATGTTCCACAGAACACTCAGTCATGCACATGCAGATGCCATTGATTTTTCCAGTGTGTCAGGCACATTAAAATTACAGACAGCACCTCCCTCACCCTTTCCATTACGGAATGTGCACCCTGTTTGAATAATACATTCTCCCTGACAGTCAGCAGTAGACTAATGTGTAGAAATTATGTGCAGCGAGTCACCAGCTCCTGTTTGAAAATCCGTGGTCTTCTCAGGCGCTGTCTGTCTGTTTCTGGGATGGCCACTCCTATACCTTGGTCCGTGTCTTCAGCTTAACGTACACAAACAGTAGAGGGCTTTCTAGAATTACCTGAGCAACACAGTGCCTGAGGAGCATTGGTGATGGGCATCCCTGCTCTTGTTCTGCTCAGGCTCAGCTGTGGACCTGAGTCCCTCTAAGCCATGCTTGAAGCCCCAGGAGGTGGGAGGTAACTAGGCAGGTCCGTGACTCCCAGGGCTTGGGTTTCACAAATGGCTTTGTGGGATGGCGTCTGTGTCTCCCAGTGCCTTCTGCTTCATGAACAAGGGAGCGTTAAAATGCCCCCTGGGCACCGTGGCCATCTGTTCCACCATGTAGTGCATGGGGGCCGTGATGCTCCCCTAGCTTCTTTTCTCATCCTCCTCCTTCTTTAACTTAAAATGCTCCTCACTGTGTCGAAAGAATTGTCTTTGCTTATGTGGACAGTACTTATTAGCCATGGCTCTTCATCAGTTGATTGCCTGAGATGTCTTTCAAAGATTTTTTTCCCTTTCTAACTTTTTGGTTGTTTTTCTAGTCACTACTACTATTTGAAACAGTAGTATTTGTATTATAAAGTTTTATTTTCTGTGCTTCAGAGTATTTCTTTTCTTTTTTTTTTTTGTTATTTGTGCTTGTTTGTTTGTTTTTAGCAAGGAAATATATTGTCTGTACATGTAGAATCAAGCCACAGAGAAGCCAAGGTGAGGTTGGATTGTGGTCTTCTTGTCTGTTTCTGCTGCTCAGCATTCACTGATGCCCCTCTTTGCTTTTGCCAGCTTTCCCTTAGTAGAAGGATCTTCTGCTCTGTACAGTTCCTCTCATGGTCGGGACTTCAATGTGATTGAGACAGTGTGGTTAGAAAAAAAAACTGATGTTCATGCTAGACAAAAACAATTGAAGAGAGGAGAGAGAAATTAACTGACAAATTTGATAAACATTTATAATGTGGTTCATATGGCTGAGTGACTATTACCATGCTTTCCTAGATCATTGTAGTGGGTTTTTCTTGATTTCAAAGGCTAGAAAATTAAGACCTTTATTTCCTAGACTCCCTTGCAGCTAGGTAGGATTCTGGGGATTAGTTGGTATACTAGCTCAAGACTTGGAGGGGAAATGAGGCAGAGGTCATCGTGTTCAGCTTTAGCTGCTGTTGTCTGATAGGCCAGTTTGGAAGCAGGCTTTTTCTGCAGTGGATTCTGAGATGTTGAAAGCAACTGTGGGGTGAAGTTTTTATCCTGGACTGTGGCTTTGCCCAGTGTACAGTTCTCCGGTAAGTGTTCAGTGATTTGCAGTGGATGCCTGGAGCCCAGCGCTGAACTCTGTACTCCTTTCTCCTAGTACACACCTGTGATACGGTTTAACTTACCAGTTGGGCACTGAGGTGAACTGTAAGTTTCTTTGCAACTTCTCCATATTTTTTTCATTTGAGACTTTCATCGTTTTCTTCAGAGCGCACTGTTTACAGGTGTGTGTGCTTTTCTGTGGCATTTGCAGATTGACACTGCTGCACGTGCAGTGGAATCCTTGGCACTAACCCCAGGTAAAGCAGAGTGAACGTCTAAGCTCCCAGGCATCACAGCTTCGCCTGGCCCCCTTGAAGCACAGCAGTTGCACAAGGCTGTTGGGAACCATGTTGAAGCCTGTTCTGCAGGAGGTGGCAGGTGTTTCCTGTGTGGTGTAGATGTGGTGCAGCAAGTGAAAAAACCTATGTGTGGACGAGGTGCTTTTGCACCATCAGTGAAAATCCTGTCACATCGGGTTCCCATGTTCCCATTCTTCTCTGTTCCAACAGGGGTTTCCTTTCTGTAACAGAAGAAGGGCCACACTTCAGCTCTATCTCATGATCTTTATAAATGGCAAATTCTCTTTATTTAACCCCTTCCTGTTGAAAATTTCTCAGATGATTTATTTTTGCTTTTACCTGAATTCTAAACTAATATAAATGTGTTGAAACAAACTTTGTGTTTTAAAGCCCTAGACCCAGAGAAAAATGAAAGACAGGTAAAAATGTTCTGCTAGCCTCTGCACATGCACACTGCTCTGTGATCCCCATCTACAGGAAAACCCGGCAGCTGCTAATTAAGGTACAGGGCAGCCAGTGCTCGGGTCTTGAGGTGGTGCTTCCGAGAACTTCTCCGGGCCCCTCTGGAGGCCCGGCCACCAGGGTCAGCACAGGGCAGTTCTCTGTTGAGTCCCAGCAGCGCTTGAAGCAGATAGTGTTTTACTCTTCTTCCTGCCTTAGTTATAAGATGAAATGAAAAGAAGGAGACTCACTAGACCATTTTTTAATAAAGTGGAAAGGAAAGAGCCCTGTGGTTATGAGTTCTTTATAATGCAGTTCAAAAGAAAGAAACGAGTGCCCAGTTTGCTGGGGTGCAGTGAGGTCGCTGACAGTGAGCGCACCAGGCCCACCCTTGGTTCCAGCTATCAGGTCTGTGATCACCCTGAGGCCAGCATTCCCACTTCCTGTGTTCCTTTCATTATGTTAATTTTCCACCAAGTCCCAGCCCCTCCTCCACCAATTATTTTTGTCTCAACCTTCTAATTACAACATTATATGACCATTCAGACTGGCACTAATTAAATCATCTTTTAATTCACAAAGTGTGTGATAATGCTAATGCTCCTTGTCAGCTGGAGTGACGGCATGGCACCTCGCTGTCACTCTCCCCAGAAGGGGCAGAGGTTATTCCTCCACCACACCTCATGCTTACCACCATGCAGACCTGCCCTTTCCTGAAAGATGGAGAGACGACGAAGGACACCACAGTGCGCACCTGCACTTCAGTTTTTGTCAAATAAAATCATCATCTCTACGTTTTTTTGCAGCATATGTTTTATTGATGTTTTAAAAAATTAGTATTAAGATTTAGAGTATATTTGCTACCATATTTTCCCGTCATTTTGTTCTTCATATTATATTACTTTTAACAGAATAAAGCAGTAGCTTTCTCTTTTTCTCATTTTTAAATCAGATTTGTTTTCCGCTCAGTTAGACTTGTAGTATTCTCCTCCTTCTGGAGAGAGACGCACTGCATGATGGGCAGATTGTCAGGAACAAGTACACGAAATGACGGAGTAGGACCCACCGGAAAACGTCTCTCTCCTTGCTAGTGATACATTTTTATTTAAGACACAATGAGCATCAAGCACATTTATGACAAGGTAAAATTGACAAGTGGCCCTCTGCCACAGTTTTATTGTTAATTGCTAGTAAACTAATTAGCCAGAAGAGCATGTTGTGTAATCCACAGAAATGTTGCTCGTGCATTCTGCAGTAAAAGTGTGATATATGACGTGGAAAAGTTCTCTAGAGTTAGCCAAAAAAAAAAAGTTTTGGAATTCTCTATGTATAAACACGACAGAATAAAGCCTTGTCAACATGGAATAGCATTTGTATTGATATTTGAATAAGAATTGAGAAGACAAGCAGTGATTTTTTTTTCCCCTCCGAGACCAAAATGTACGTCAGAATGGCAGCCAGGTTGATACAGCTAGGCTTCCTAGAGCGTCTCACGGAAGTCTGAGACCACTTGCAGGATTACAGTGCAACCAGAGTTGCTTTTCTGGTGAAGGATGGTGCACCTTTTGTGTCCATGGACACGTAGTTAAACCTTTTGGGCTCTGTAGACTGTTCAGTCCTTGTCACCACTGCTGGGTTCTGACCTGCAGTGTGACAGTAGCCACGGATGATGCCTGATAAGGGGGCAGTTCCAGTAGAGCTTTGTGGATGGAAAGCTTGATGTGATATATTTCTCGTTAGTCAAATATCAGCCTTGATTTCTTTATCCAGTATTTTAACTATTGCCTGTCCCAGTTCTCTGCACTTTAATCACTGATGCTAAAGGCAGTCCTTGGATTCTTTGGTGAAATAGGCTTTGCGTGTTCCTACCGAACGTCTCCACTTCACCTTCCATGTTGTGTCCATTTCTTAGTAACAAAGAAGGTTACAAGCAGCTCCACCATCCTTCACTGCTCACTTCCTCACCTTTGCTATCTGCGATCCCCTTCCACACAGCGTTGTTTCTCTTATTAATTGAAAATCTCCATTCCTTATTAGTTCAGGAGGCTTATGTCAGAAAGGAAAACTCCCTCATATCAACTTGAATATCAAATCTTGGATTTAAGGGAGCATTTCCCCCCTTTTAAAGTAGCTTTGCCCAACAGTTGGAGATGCCACAGCAGTTCTAACACATTTTGAGTTTCATGTGTACAGATGGAAATGGAAAAAATAAAATCATTTAGATTTTTCATTATCTTAATCTCTCTTTCCCTTTTTCATCAAAATAATTTTAAGTCAATTTTGAACATCTTCACTACATTCTAGGCTGCGTGACTTCCCAGCTGTAAGTTTCCCCAGTGCAGTTCCTCTGGAAACACCCTTTGACAGGCCTGTTGGTGAGTAGTCATCCTGCCTAAAGTCCCAGGAGCTTTCTCACGTCTAAGCCTATCCTGTACTCTGGTGCTTCCGATCTTCAGGGCGCTGTGAAATGGTGCAAGGCGGCTGCCACTGCAGTTCAGCTTGGCAGGGTTAAAGAGATATTTGGCCTTACACAAAAGTTTGCACAAAGCTCAGATGGAGTTGATAGTTTGCTAATGATGTTATTTTTATCAAACAACAAAGCATGAAAAACACCTATTACTATATACATGGTATTAATTTAAGGAAGACTGATACTTGAACAGTTGTTTGATACGAATGATTGTATTATAAACTTTCTCTGTGTGTTTCCTCAAGTTTTCACCAACATAAGATGGCTGTGTTCATGTAATTTCTTTTCTCAATTTAGTTCAAGACTTGTATGGCTCCCAGTGGTAGATTTTGCACTTGTATTGCATGATTAAAGTGTCCATCAGAAACTTATAGTTGGTAAACAGTATTAAAAATCCATCTCCTGCCTCTGTAAACTGTATGGAGAGCTATCAATACCTGAAGAAATAGAAGTATTTTAATTAACTCAAGTAGGACCAATCAAAGTAAAGCAGCCTGTTTATTCAAATGAACTTATAAATGTATGTTCATTCATGACAGGACTGGACATTTACGTCATTTATCAAAAGACACTCTGTTGCTTGTATGATTACAAACTATTGTTCACAGGGAACTGAATCCTGCAAAGAGAGTGCTGTACTTCCTTTTAAGAATTACATGCTATAGATTTATTTTAACCTGCTTTCTGCTGAATGCAGTCCACTTCAAATAAGTCACCCTCTGTGAAGGAATGCAGAGTTGGATAACTTCCTTCCGTTGACAGTTGACACAGTTCCGTTTCCCTGCTGTCACCACTTTGCTACTCAAGGATTTGCCGTCACTGCCTTCTACGTGCAGGGCCTGTTCTCAGCACGAGTATGTGCTTCGTAGCCCTTGCTCGTTGGAAGTGTACCGTTGGCTTTCCATTGGGTAATGAAGACTTGGCAGCTCCATGTTTCACAGGGGTAGCGTAGGATATGAACGCAACACTTGAAGATTCATTGTGCTCAGGTGAATTTAAGTTGTACCAAGGGTAATTGACATTGGACAGCAGGAAGAAATTCCTGAAATGAATACAGGCTCTAACAATCCTTTAATGCAAATATAGCTAAAAAAAGTATTGAGGTGAAGGCATTTTTCTGTCATTTTTATCAACACTGAGATACCTAAGAATATTTTTCGTGATTTAGTAATATTCTTATTTTGAGGCAGAAAGTTAAAGCTAGGTGTCTGACTGCAGATCTCTTTAATAGATTTGTTGCAGTCTTCAGTGTGTTTACAAACCAAAAACAGTAATTCTTTTGAATTTTAAATAATTTAATGAAAACAAGTACAATATAGAAATAATACTTAGACTCTTGTCATACTAACATTAATAACAGTTTTTTCCAGTTTCTTTGTAGTTGTTTTCTCATGCACTTTTTGAACACCTTTATTGAAGTATAACATATATGCCATAAAAATCAACCCATGTTAAAAGTGTATAATTCAGAGTTCTAGGAACTTACAGAGCTGTGTAATGGTTCCCACAGTTCAGTGTGGGAACATCTGCATGTCCAGAAAGGCTTCTTCCTCCTGTCACTTCTCCACATTCTAAGGCAGAAGCTTCTGTGACTGATGCTGTTCTTCCTGTCCAACACAGGTATGTACAGCACTGCTTTTTAATAGTTGGATATTGTACTGTGTTTTCATTCAGTTCAGAATATCTTTTTAATTTCTCACGTGATTTATTCTGATCCATTGGGTATTTAGAAATCTGTTGTTGGGTCATTTCAGAATACTTGAGAATTCCCCAAATTTCTTTTGCTATTGGTTTCTAATTTAATAAAACACACAGAAAATGTGGCCATGTGGTATCAGTTATTTGAAACTCACTGATAGGTGTTTTGCGGTCTGGCATCTGACCTGCCTTAGGTAATGCGCCATGCGTGTCGCACAGAACACACACCTCACTGGTGCTTTGCTCTGTTTGTTGGTTTGTTGTACCGGGGATTGAACCCCCGGCGCACTTAACCACTGAGCTGTGTCTCCTGCTCTTTTTAAAACTTGAGACAGGGTTTTGCTAAGCTGCTTAGGGCTCAGCTTCCACAGTTACTGGGATTATGGTCCTGTGCCTCCGCGCCCGGCGCATACTTTACCCTGGGATGGAGCTTTCCATGTCTTAGGTCACTGGCTGATGGAGGAGTTCAGGTGCACTGCCTGCTTCTTGATTTACTCTCTGATCTTCTGTCCATTATGGCTTATTGACGTCTCCACAATGCTGTGGGCTTGTCTCTCTCCTTAGTTAGGCCAGTTGTCACTCTGTGTGTTTGGGGCTCATTGCTGATGCGTATGCTCGAGCAGTTGTTGTATCATTGATGCTGGTGATGTGGATGTCGGGTTCGTGTCCTCTCGGAGTCGAAGAATGAAACCGAGGGACACCGAGGCAAGCATAGTAGATAGGTTTTATTATAGAAAGCACAGCAAGTAAAGCATAGGGAAAAGAGCAGACTTCCCCCAGAGTGGGGGAAGGGGACAGAGCCGATGAGGCAGTGAGGTTTGCCCGTTTTATATGACAACCTCTCCTGTATTGGTCACTGCATCCCTGCCCCTGTACAGGTGCTGGGAATTCTGGTCCAGTCTCTGATCCATGCATTAGGTTCTTTGATCCATGCCTTAGGCGCCAAGAAAGCTTGTGGATCCTTGCTTAGCAGCAGGGACTGCCTGCATCTGGGCCTGTCTTATCAGACTCTCATTAGCATTGGGGGATGTCTTTGCCTTCTCAGAAAAGATGATCTCCTTATTAACCCACATTGCTCTGCCTACACTGAACTGCCTAACTTTTTCTGCCTCATCATCTTGCTGGATTGATAGTTTTATCATTATAAAATGTCTCTTTTTGTCTCTAGTAATGATTTTAGTTTAAAACCTACTTTCTAGTAGGATTCTCACTCCAGGTCTTTTTTGTTGATTGTTTAAACCCTTCTTCGTCATATTTTCTTTTCTTTTCTTTTTTTAAAGAGAGAGGGACATTGAGAGAGAATGAATCAGTTTTATTTCGTTTTTCATGTGGCGTTCATTGATCAGGGCCTTCACTGTGCCTGGTGCTGGGGTTTGAACTCGTGTACTTGCACATGCCAGGCAAGCGCTGGAACCGTTGAGCTGAGCTCCAGCCTCTTAGTCATACTTTTTAGCTTGTTTTTACATACTCTTGTAGAGATCGTGTATGTACTTTGGTCTTCTTTTTAAAGACTCCGTTTTGTTCCCTTCCTTTTGGAGTTTGCGATCCACTCATATTGATGCTGTTGCTGACTTGCCTGGATTAGTGTCTCCATCTTGTTTGTGAACAGTCGTCTCATTTTCTGTTGTCGGTCTTCATTCATTGCCTCTGCTGTACTAAATGCACTTTTTCAAGTGTGTTATTTTAATTTCCGTTTTGGTCTTACCATATTTTTAGCTACTGTCTCTGGTCTCTGAAGTACTTGTAGGTTTTACAGCGTGCCTCTTACCTCATTACAGTCTGCTTTAGTTTAATCCTAACTTAATTCCGGTAAGATGCACAAACTTTGCTTTAGTCTTTGTGAAATCATTATCATATACATCATGTCTATCCTATTTCCAACAATGTAGTGTTACAGTTGTTGCTTTAACACAACCTAAGTCATTTAAAGAAGTTGAGATGAAAGAGGAGAATATATATTTCTATATTTACATATTTTTAAACATATAAAAACCTTATATGCTTACTTTTTCTTCTCTTACTCCATATTTCTTCCTGCAGGTTTGGGTTATGACCTTGTGTGATATCTTTTGTTCATGTATCTCCGTTCTTTCTTTTTCTTTATGCTGCTGTTATTGTACATGTTATATCTTTATTAGGTGCCCTATAGGACAATTTTTTTATTTGAAAGATAGGCTTTTTTGATGACTCTCTCCATATCTTTATTTTTAATTTTATTGAGTTGCATTGTTATACAGTCGTAAATACAAATGTAATAATAATATATGCCCCTGTTCCTAATCCACAGTTGCCCCCACATCACCCACACCCCAGTCTCTTGACTCTTCTATATTTCCCACTTTTAACAAATAAATTGTTTATGTGTGTGTGTGTGTTTATATTTGTACATTTTCTAGAATTAAATGACTGCATAAGTGTTATTTGGCTTTTTGGGGGAGTAAAGAGTAAGCTACATTTGTTGATTCCCCACCCAGTCCCTCCATATCATTCCTCCCTCTCCCTTCCCTCCCAGCTCTCCTCCCAACACACATACATATCTCTGCTTTCCCTAGATTATGTGTGGCTTCGAGTTTGCTGAGTCTACTACATGAGCTTGACCTTTCACCCAAGCCTGGGTTCTGCTCCAGCCTCCACAAATGAGGGAAAACATGTGACCTTGATTCTCTGGGTTTGCCAATTTTCACTCAATATGATTTCTTCCATCGCCATCCATTTACATTTAAAGGCCAAAATATCATCATTTCTAATAACTGAGTAGAATTCCATGGTATATATACACCACAGCTTTCAGATCCATTCAGCTAGTGAAGGGCGTCTGGGTTGATTCCATAATTTCACTAGTGTTAAATTGAGCTGCTGTGATCATAGATTTTGCTGTGTCACTGTAGTGTGCTGATTCTAACTCCTCTGGGAAAACACCCAGAGGAGGGATAGCTGGGTCATATGATGAATCCACCCCTAAGTTTTCAAGGAGTCCTCACATTGCTTTCCAGCACAGTTGTACCAGTTTGTAGTTCCACCAACAGTATGCCAGTGTTCATGTCTCCCCACAACCCCTCCAGCATCTGTTATTGTCCATATTCTTCATCATTGTCAATCTAATTGAAGTGAGGTAAAAATCTTAATGTGGTTTTGATTTGCATTTCCCTTGATTACTAACGATTTAGAACACTTTCTCATGCATTGGCTTGCTCTATTTCCTTTATTGAGAAGTTTCTGTTTAGCTCTCTGTCCCATTTATTGATTATGTTTTTTGTGTTTTTGATGTTGTTTCTTTTTTATTTGTTCAACTTAGTCTTAGGTATTGGAGAGAATTGTTACATATTCATGTGTGCATGGGTATTGACAAAGTAACTTAAGGCTGATCCTAGTCTGGGATCTCCCCCCTTAGTCCACTCCCCATTCTCACGTCTCGTCTGCACTACCCACATGTTATAGATAGAAATAAGCGTATGTGTATATTAATTTTTGAAATTTCTGAGTTTCTCTGCCTGCCTGTGTATAGTTGGGCTTCTCATGGGAATAGAGAGTTCCCAGTTGTATCGATAACCACTCTAATCCCTCCCTCCCCTCTCTGCCTCCCTCCCTTCTCCTTCCACCTTCATAGTTATGGTTCTGAAATTTCAACTATGTTGAGTTTATTATTTAAACTTAGCTAATTTTCATCCTTAGATTTTACTGTAGCTTCCACCTATGAGAGGAAAACATTTGTCCTTTTAAGTCTCTGAATTTGGGATATTTCACTCAGCAAAATTTTTTTCCATCTCCATCCATTTGGCTGCAACTGCTATGATATTGTTCTAATAGCAGATTAGCTAAACAGTTTTTAAATCCACTCATCTAGCGATGTACATCTGGGTTGGTTCCATAGTTCAGGTATTATGAATTGAGCTGCTATCATTGATGTAGCTGTGTCTCTGTAGTATGACGATTCTAGTTCTTTTGGGAAAATACCCAAGAGTGGGATAACTGGATCATAAGGTGATTCCAACCCTAGCTTTTTGAGAAATCTTCACACTGCTTTCCAGAGTAGTTATAAAAGTGTGCAGTCCCACCAATAGTGTGTTAGTGTTCCTTTATTCCCACAATCCCTCCACCATCTGTTATTCTTCATATTCTTTTTATTTTTTAAGAGACAAGGACAGTGAGAGAGAGAGAGAGAGAGAGACAGACAGACAGACAGAGAGGGAAAGAATCAATTTTTATTGAGTTTTTCACATGCCTCTCATTGCCCTGACACTCAGTTGTATCCGTGGATGCTGGGGTTTGAACCTGTGTACTTACACATGCAGGGCAAGCGCCGCAACTGCTGAGCCATGACTCCAGCCCCTGTTGTTCATATTCTTAATTTTTGCCACTCTGACTGAAGTGAAGTGGAACTTAGTGAAGTTTTGATTTGCATTTCTCTGACTGCTAGTGATGTAGAACATTTTCTCATACATTTATTGGCTTTTTGGATTTCCTCTGTTGAGAAGTTTCTGTTTAGTTCGCTATCCCATTTATTGATTGGATTATTTGTGGTTTTGGTGTTTAGTTTTTTGAGTTCTTTGTATATTCTGAATATTAGTCCCCTGTCAGAGGAATCACAGGCCATAATTATCTCCCATTCTGTAGGTTCTCTCTCCACAGTTTTGACCAGTTCCTTGGCTGAGCAAAGGGTTTTAGTTGAGTAGCATCCCACTCAACGATTCTTGACTTTGTTTTGCTTTGGGAGCCTTGTTGGGAAAGTCCTTGCCTACTCCCATCTGCTGGAGTGTTGCTCCTAATTTTTCTTCTAGCAGTTGTATGGTAGCTGGTTTAATTCCTAGTTCCTTGATCCATTTTGATTTGGGCTTTGTTCAAGATAAGATATAAGGATCTAGTTTTAACTTTCTACAAAATGCCTTTCCAATGTTTCCAGCACAATTTGTTGAATAGGCCATCTCTCTTCCACGTTAGGTTTTGACACCTTTGTCAAAGATCAGATGTCTCAAGATGTATGGGTTTGTCTTGTTGCACTCCATTGGTCTTCATGCCCATCTTTATACCAACGCTAAGCTGTTTTTGCTACTACAGCTCTATAGCATAATTTTACATGTGATATTACAAAACCACCTGTTTTTTTCTTGCTTGTGTAGTAATAGTTTGGTTTTTGTGGGTTTCTTGCTGTTCCAAACAAATTTGAGAATTTCTTTTTCTATATCTGCAAAGAATGACAGTTGTATCTTGATGGCAATAGCATTGAATCTGTATGGCACTTTTGGTTGAATGGCCATTTTAATTATATTAATTCTGACTAACCAAGAATGTGGAAGGTCTTGCCATCTTTTCAGTCCTTGGTTTCTTTCTCCAGTGTTCAGTTTTCATTATGGAGATCTTTTACTTCCCTTGTTAGATTACTTCCCAACTATTTTTTTCTTTTTGAGGATATTGTGATTGGGACCAATTTCCTAATTTCTTCAATAGTGTGTAAGAAAGCTATTGATTTATGGGGGTTGATCTTGTAGCCTATCACTTTGCTAAGTCTGTTTATAAGCTCAAGCAGTTTTCTGGTGGAGTTTTTTTTTGGGGGGGTCTTCCAGATATACGATCATATCATCAGCAAAAAGGGTTAGTTTCACTTCCTCTCTTCTTATTCCTATCCCTTTGATTTCCTTCTCTTGCCTCATTGTTCCAGCTAGGGTCTCAAGGACTATATTGAATAAAAGTGGTGAGAGCGGGCAGCCTCGTCTTGTTCCTGAGTTTAGTGGAAATGCTTTCAGCTTTTCTCCATTTAGTACTATACTAGCTGAGGGTATACAACACAATATTCTAATTATGTGGTATGCAATTGTCTTTTATTTTAGTATAATGAAGAAAGACCAAAAAAATAGTGCCTTATAATTGCCTACATAATTACCTTTACCATCTTTTTTTAATCTCCTCATGTGGATTTGAGTTACTATTTTCATTTTCTTTCAGTCTAATGAGTGTCCTGTAGTATTTTTCCGTAAGGCAGTTCTGCTACGATGGATCATCTCGGTTTGGGCTTATCAGAATATGTATTAATTTTGCCTTCCTTTTAGAGAATATTTTTTGTAGCCATAGGATTTTTGGGTGGCAGCTCTTAAAAGAGCTCCCCTGCCTACTTTGGCCTTCCACTGCCAGGATGAGAAACGAGCTGCTCACCTCAGTGTGTGCTGCCTGTCTGTGGTGAGCCAGTTTTTCACTGGATCCTTTTCTCTGGACCTTTAAACAGTTTTGTATGAAGTGTCTAGGTGTGGATCTCTCACCACTGCTCCTTGCTTCACCATTATTTTAAAAATAGAGAAATCCAGGGCTGGGGATGTGGCCTGGAGGTAGATTGCTTGCCTTGCATGCACAAGGCCCTGGGTTCAATCCCCATCACCACCAAAAAAAAAAAAAAAAAAAAAATGTCATTCACATTTCCCTTTTATGAAATGGCCCAGGCTCTCTTTCTTCCTCCTATTTTCTTTCTCACTATAAGGTCTCTATTTTTCTTTTATGCTGCATAATTGGTCTTATACTTTAGATCTGAAATGTTGTTCAAACACAGGGTTCCCAGGGCAACAAGGCTAAGAGGTGACCTTTCAGGCAGTGATGGGATGGTGAGAGCTCTCACCTCAGCAGTCCCTGAAGGGACTCCTGGAAGGTGGGGCTCAGTTGGAGCAAGCTGGTCACTGTGGTTGTTCCCTGGAGGGGTTCATGTTCTCCAGGTGCTATGAACTCTGCAGCTTTCCTCTGCTATACCCTTTTACCACAGTGTCTCTGCTTCAGAGCCAGGCAGCCATGGACTGAGCCCTCTGAAATGAGGAGCCAAAATAAGCCTTTCTTCTTCTAGGTTGTTCTGCTCAGGTATTTTGGTCACAGCAGCAAAAAGCTAAATAACACAACTGCTCTTCCAAATAATAGTAATTAGAAAGGGGTATTGCACACGTATGCACAGGAAGTGCTGCACCAGTGGCCCTCATGTGTATTTTCCCCTCTGTTATTTTATAACTTACGGACTTGTGATATTTTATCTATTATTTACGTAGGAGAGCGTGAGCCTATGTGAGTCTCCTTTCCTCTCTGATCACAAAGTCCTCATTTCCTAAAGACTGAACTTGTAATCTCATGCTCCCATTCACCAGTTCAGACTCACTCACATTTTTCTGCTGGACCTTGTGGGTGCTGATCCTCTGAACACTGTTGTGCTAAGCGAGGTCAAAAGCATGAGTCGCTGTTCATGGAAATCTCTTGTCCAGGGGCTTCACTCCTGGAAAGTTGACTCTTGCCTAGGAAGTCAGAAGAAACAAGGGCAGAGGCTGTGCATCTGCCCACTGCTGGGCTGTGAATTTCTTTTCCGTAACGGACACATGCTGATGTGCAGTGGCAAGAATGTGAAAGAGTGGCTTTCTCTCCTGTGGTTCCAAAAATAATCACGAAGAAGTTTCATCAGCTGCCATCATTGAAGGGTGTTCCTTAAAGTTGTCCTGTGCAAGAGTCTAGAATACTGCTCACTTGGAGCAGAGCACTCCAGCACTGGGTGAACAGGTTGACATAAAGCTGTTGGAAGCTTCTTGGATGCAGGTTAGTTGGGTCACAAGCAGGAGGGACTCATGTGTCATGGTTGTCTGTCCTGCAAACACTTGTGTTATTATTTAATAACCAATGTATATGCTTGCTGTATTTTTAGATGGATGCTGTCTTCTCCTACTGGGTGTCAATACCTAATGCCTGTCTTCTACTCTGTTTCCATGACCTGGCAGGATCCAGTAGACAGGTGCTGGGTGCATAGTGCTGCACAGCACAGGGAGACTCCTGACAGACTTCCTTCTGATCATGTGAGGGAGACTGGCCAGCCAACTCAACCTCACTCTCAGGAGACCGATTGGAAGTGAGTTAGCTGCGTTCATTGGTTCTTCGGTGATCTGAGCTGCTTGCTGGCATGAATTAGACCCCCTGTCCTATTTTAACCGGATCTTATGTGGCTACTATCACTACAGTGATCCTCCTGACTGTCATGCAGAGGTCATAAGGGAGAGCTGGAGTGGTTGCTAGAAAGAAATGTGAGAATTAAAATAGCTGGGACCCTGGAAACAACTGGAAGCATACAGGGGAGAAAATCTAGGGAACGTAAGAAAAAGAAGAAACTGAACACACAGAGACCACTCAAAAACATGGAATGGCTTAGTAATGGTTCCTAAATCATCTTAGTATGTTTTTTATTTGTTTAAGTCCAGGTGACAGAGGAAAGAGTTCTAGTAGCTTCTTTTGGAATCTCAGTTAATTTCCATTTTCTCTCAGAATATAACCCTGACTTTGCTTTCACTGTGTCTCTCTGCCGTTCATGACCACTAAAGCCATCTGTTCAGTTGTCCTGAGCATGGTGGGGACATAATGATGCTCCAGGAATGTTTGTTGAATGAAGGAACATAAACGATTAAGACAGCTTCTTAGAAAAACGTAAAATGTGGGCTCCTTAGCTAGTCCTTAGCTAGAAGTTGAATTTCCACCTCTGTTAATATCCTTTCGGTTTTAGGAAATACAATTCCAACTGCTTATATCTCTTAAGGAAATGGGACAGTCATGATGCCTGGTGGCAGCATGTGCACTGTCCTCAGCGAGTGCATGTGGCCTAGGGCACCATGTGGAAATGGAATGAAGGAGCATTTTGATGTGAATTGAAAATGAATTTTAATGCTCTTTGCAAAAGTTTGGCTTTAACACTGTCTTCCTAATAGAAAGTATCTTTTCTTCATCAGTGGTGTTTGCTACTGTTCTCATGTTTCTGATCCCTGTGTACGTTGCAGATTTAGGCACTAGAGGAGAAATGAATCCCAGGTCCTTTCCTACAGAGTGCAACTGTGTCCTCTACCTAAGCGAGTAGATTGTATTCTCCCTAGAAATTGTTCCTTCCACTTTTAGCTTCTGTTTGGTTTTTCCACTCTGAACAAAGTTTGGAAAGTGTTGGGGCCTCATGTGAGGTGTTAAGAGTTGCTTTGCATACATTCTACCTCCTCCGGATTTTGTCCAGTGTGCACATGCTGCTGTAGCAGAGAACATCCTGGGTCCCATGTACAGTTTCATCCGTGAGTTTAACGTGGCATGTCAGTGCAACAAATGCACATCTTGTTAAGAACTGAAAATGAATTTTCATCCTCTTTGAAAAAGTTATGTTAACAATGTCTTCCTTATAAAAAGTATTTCATTTGCCTCAACACCTGAGCAAGAAAACTTGGGAAAAGGGATGTATAGAATAATAAATGTACTTGTGTTCTCCGCATTGTTCTAACTCCCAGTCTTGCCACGTACCTTTTTAATATAGTGAACCACCCAGTGCGGTTACCTCTAGTTACCGATGCGGAATGACAGATGTGGGCCTGAAGAGCCTGAGCCCTGGAGATGGGTCTTGCACTGGACTCCAGACCTCCCTTAGTCCAGGACTACCTTGCTCACTGTCTCCTTCATGCCTCACACAGCATCTCTGTATAATAGGTGATCAGCTGAGATTGTTGCTTTTTCCCAGGTCACACAGCCAGCGATTATAGAGCTGGAATTCGAATCCTGTATTTCTTGGATATTTGTTCATTGTCACATCCACAATTATCTCATGGTAGTTTAAAGGGAATCAGCTTCCAGTCTTTTAAAACACAATTACCTTTCAGTTCTTCTTTGGTAAACAAACAGCAGCTGTCCCTCACTGGCATGCCTGCATTTCCACCACTGAACAATTCTAGAAACTGACACTCTTAATTGTTCTGCTAGAAAGAAAGAGGTCTCTTCTTCTCACATGATATCCTGGCTGTGTCCAAAGTGTAATATTTAATTGCATTTTCTTAATCTTTACCACTGTATTGTAAGCTTTCTAATACCTTCAGAATACCAAATCTCAGGCTTATCCTAATTAAAGAATCTCAATTTAATCCATATTGCATGACAATTCAATTTGTTGATTGCTTCCCCCCCTCTTTGTGAATTTCCCGTCAAATGTATTAATTCAACATGATGAATCCTGTATTCAACCCACTGGAGTGAATAATTAAAATTAGCTGATAAAACTTTCAGCAGAATTACTTTGTGAAATTGCTGAACAGATGTGTCATTTTAATGAAAATCCACAGACAAGCTCCTTCTCCCCCTCGGCAGGATAAAAATATTATCCCCTCGGCACATACTTAATTTGGTGGTAAATACACTCGGAGCGATTGCTGGAAGGGAAGAAAAAGCAACTTGTCACACTTAGTAACTTGATTTTTCCCCAGCATGCAGTAACAGCTATCTACAGTAATTCATAGTGCTCTATTGTTGCTGCAAGTCCCAAAGAGAACTTATTAAAATGCAATAATCTCCTATTTAAACAGAAACAATAACCATTAAATTTCCTGTGGATCCAAAATTGAGCACAAGCCCCATCTGGTAAGAGTGATTAGAGGCCTGATGAGGGAATTTAATTTGCAACATTCAAAGACTAAATCTGAGCAGATCTTGTCACCTGGGACTCTAGTGCTGCTTGCTGTCTTCCTAAAAATCTCCACCTAAACTGAAAATGGAATGTAGAAGTGAAAATGTTGCCCAGGGGCCCCCCCGCAGGCCTCGGGAGCAGAGGGGGTTTCAATGCCGTCCGCCGTGGCTTCCTTGGCAAGGCCTTTTGACAGGGCTGACACTAATGCTGTCACTTCCTGTGGTGCCCCATGCATCCTTAATGCGGCTCCCCCTCTGGGGTCTTGGCCTGCCCACCCCCTTCCCAGGTATTTTTTTTTCTCCTCCACTGTTAAATCCTCTGCCTAACTCCAAGGTGTTCTTAAGATCTTGCTGAGGCAGTTTGTCTTTTTGCGTGTGGACAGTCCTGCCCTTTTTGGCTTATTGTTGGCTCCCAGCCCTCGCCGAGTGTGTGTGCGTGTGCGCGCGTGTGTGCGTGTGCGTGCGTGCGTGTGCGCGTGCGTGTGTGCGCGCGTGTGCGCGTGCGTGCGTGTGTGTGTGTGTGCGCGTGTGTGTGTGGCTGTAGTCCTGATCTGGAAGTACCATGCCGGCATTCATTCAATCAGCAGAAGCCCCCATTAAGAATCTGTTTTCCCTAGCAAAGCTCCTGGTGATGGGGAAGTAACTTGGCAGGAGAGAGACAGTTACCTATATAGGATTCCGGATCTTCCTTTGACCATTTTTTTTCCTTTGGTGTGCTTAATCTTCATTACAGTCATTACAGGGATTTCCATTATCATTGCCTCTCCTGGTTTATCTGTAAATACCTAGAGCCTCTATTCTTGCAGTTTTGCAAAGATGTTCCACAAACTCTGTCCCCTGTTGTCTTCCCTCCTTCCCTAGTTTCCTCACCAGTCCCCGTGTGTTGGGGCAGGCCGCATCTAAGTGAATTCAGTCACCAGCCCTCTCTGAGGGGTCCCTTTCCTAGGACCTTCTGTCTGTTTTGCCTCATCACTTGTCTTTTGAGATGACTTTTCAGTTCTCTTCTTAGTTTAGGAAACCAGGATTAATTTTCAACCCTTCCTCCTTCTCTGCCGTGTAAATTCAGGAGTCAGCCGTGTGTGCGACAAGGTTTAGTGATGCGTGGAAAAATTCTTTCCGTGAACCGCAGTCCTTGAAGTTCTTGAAAACTTGTCTGTAGTGATCACCTGCTGTCCCTAAGGGAAGGCACATAAGAAAAGGGAGTTGTCGAGGAGCTGGAGACCCATGCTTACTGCCTGTATTTACACCAAGCTGGAAAAGTCCAACAGAAATACTGGAAAGTGATCACTGATTGGGGCAGATGGATTAATGAATTACTGGATATTGTAATCAGAGATGTGAGTGGAGAATCAGGAGAAATGCCTAAGTGCTGGTACATTTCCTGAGCTGTCTACAGTGACATTGCTGCTGAGCACTGTGACTATCAGCCAGAGTCTTCTGACCACAATAGCCAAGGAGTGCAGGTGCTCAGACAGACAAGGAGAGTTAACACGACACCTCTGGGCCTTGTGTGGAGCATCTTGTGAAGCACTGGCTGCAACTGTAACCTTTAACCAGCAGCACTGGCTTTGATGTCAAACACATGGTTGTGAAAATTCCCTGAACCACCCTAAAAGTCTTTGGGAAAGTTTCTAAACTCTTTCATTCTGAGCGTCCTGGGATGTAAAAATGCGTTTAATAATACTATGTCATGTGGCTTTTGTGGGGATTTTATGTGTTGCCTGGTGTGTGGAAGGAGCTACAGCGTAGCTAAGCACTTGCAATCTCAAGGGCAGGAGGAGTGAATTAGGTAACAGAACAAGGCCTGGGAACTGCTGGCAGCCATTGTCTTTCCTCCCATCCAGTGCTGCTTACGTCTTTTCACCGAGTCTCCCTCTTGATGCACCTGTCTCTAGTGCTATACTCGGTTTATCTGTTCAAGGCTTGGATTTCATTTTTGTCCTTGAACATACAACTTTCTAGCTTAATATAGCAGATACAGTATGGTAACTTAATTTGAGGTAATAAATATCTCTGCATAGAAAACACATCAACATATTCACAGCAACGACCCTTAATTGATGGGATTATGGACGATTAGGGCTTTCTTCTTTTTGTATAAGCCCATAAGATGCTTATAGTAAAAGAAAAAAGAGTTTGAAAAAGTGGTCTGTGATTTAAATTACCTCATGGCTGTGAAATCAGAAGTCAAAGCTTATGCTTAGATGATAGAACCCGAGAACTGTTCAGCCTAGGTTTTGAAGAACAGTGGTGCAGTGGTCTGATTCTGAGGTTGTGTCCTTGTCATTTGGACGATGCATCTGACAGTGCACCACTCCGGCAGATGTTGGGGATTCAGAGTGTCAGTGGTCTCATATACATATGAAGCCTGAGCAGTTGGGGGAACTCTTCCAGTCTTCTTGGCCCCCTGTCTGTCTTGCTTCTCAAACACATTCATACTCCTGAAATCTGAATAGATTTTGGGATCTCTCCATCCCAAATGCTGTCTTGCCAGCATTGGTTTCTGGGGTACAGATTTGCCCTCTCCATGTTGATTTCTACATAAGATTTTAGACCACAGTAGAATAAGAGTATATAATGGGGGAAACAACACAAATCATTTTGATTTTTTTAGGGTACTTAGTACCTTTACACTTGATACTTGCCTTTGTTTTAAAACTAATTCTATGTCACATCTAAGAGGTTTCAAATAAGAGATTGTTTTAGCTCTATACTCTGTAGCTATATATAAATGTTCTGTAAAATATATCCCCTAGATAAAAGTGCTTATTATTTTTTTGAAGTTTTATAAAATCTTTTTTTTTTCCTTTGGTAAATAAGTCTTTTTGTCTTTGATGTGACTATTACACCCTTGGTTTGGGTTCTTACTCCATTCCTGCATCCCTCGCTCCTGTGGGGCCCTTGTAAGAAAAATGGGAGGGGGCAGAAGCATAGATTCCTTAATAAGTCTCCAAGGTAATCAAAAGGAAGAAACAGGACTTGAACAAACTCAAAATATTCTCCTGCTTCTTTGGGGAATGCTTACTGCACATAAGGTCAGGCCTTTGTAATGTTAATTTGAGAGTTGTAAGAAGAAAGGCATCATTTTCCAAAGTAATGTTGCTCTCTGACAAAAGCTTTGATTTGCTGAGCAGTGCCACAGAGCACACCTGGATCTAAGCGGCCGCCAGCCTGCAGTTGCTGAGCTGGGTGCTGGAGGAAGTGCTCCCTTTCCTAGCTTGTTGCACTCAGCGGGAGCTGAAGGAAGCCTGCTGCAGATGAAAGCACACTGAGGCCAGAACCACCTGTCCACCCTGAGCTGGGCTCAGCCCTCGCTCTGCAGGTGCTTGGTCCTCCTCTTGCAAGATTGGGGTCAGCTGCAGAGGCCTCACCACACGGTGCAAGTGGGGTTAGAAAGCTGCTCTGTGATTATAGTGTGCACACGTGCATTCAGAGTCCCGCTCAGGGCGTCTGTGCTTTCTTGTAAACCTCTCAGTCTCCTGTTTCATGGAGGAGATTGCGTGGCTGGAAGGAATGCATGTAACTCCCAAGACCAAGGGCCATCCAGTCCTTCTAGAGTGCTGCCAGGTACTGGCAGTTTTTAATCTGCAGAGGTGCTCAGTCCATCTCTGGTTCCTCCTCTCCTCCATTTCCATTCCTTCCTTCTTCCATCAGTTCTTCTCTTTCTGTCCTTTCTGTTTGTGGGGTTACACAGTTGAGAGAATGTTTTCCCGTTAAATCTAGTTAAACAAATTAAATGTGAATGCCCTTTAAAGTGACCGACATGCAGCAGCTACTCAGTTTCTTCCTCCAGGTCTTCTACAGATAACTCTTGGGCTGTTTGAGATAGATGTCAAACCCCTTTCCGAGTCAGCCTCACCCAACCTGCTTGCTCATTCTTAGCCTCTCTCCCTGCACGCCATGTGTTTCTTAAAGCAGTTTTCCAAAGCTGGCTACAGTTTTCTGTGTAAAGTCTGCATTGCCAGATTTTATTAAGGATTGAGGAGAAAGAGAGGAAGATGAGGGGAGGGGATTGTTCTGCTTTTTCTAGAGGAGCCAATGTATGGAAATCACCCTTGTTTTTTCTCTGTAGTAGTAAAGGTCACAGCAGTAGCTGGGAAACCCACAGCCGCCTTGCCTCCGCCCTCCACGCTCTGCATTACTGTGCTTGCCTATTTTACCCTTAGGCATCCTTTATTTCTTGCACAGATGGTCTCACTCAGGCCTAACAAAATGTTTTAAGTTTTGCATAAATTAAAACAAGAGGTCTCTAAGTACAAAAGTGCAACATTTTTTTAAAACTTGATAACAACTATGCTGGCGTCTTCTAAAAAAGTACAGCTGCAAGCTAGGCTTCCACAGTCAGTTTTCCTTAAAAAGAAAGAGAGTGGAAAGGAGAGAATGCGTTGGTGTACATACATACATGCATGCTAGACACGGAAGCTTTCTGCTGTTTCGAGTTCCTCAGAAGGTGGGCCAGGCGCAAGTGGTAGGTTATTCAGCCCGGAAAAACAGACCTGGAAATACTGCTTCGGACTGTGGGACTTCTGGGGTTCTTCATCCGTGCATGGTACTTGTTGGGCAGTTGGGCTTGCAGGAACTCCGCCCCTAAACCTCCTCAGCACACTGTATAACAGGGTCTCATTCAGGCTGAACCTGGCTGGTTGAAAGTCACCACTTAGCCCAGAGACATTGTTTTCCTTCCAACCCTGTGACGATCTGTTCCAAAATGACACCTGGCATGTTCCATTTTAGGACAGCCGGGAAACAAGTGGCACATCTTGTAGAGACACTGCCTCCAAAGGGCCATGCTGCAGGTCTTCTGTGCTTGCTGTGTCTTCCTGCCAGGGACTGCTCAGGTAGAGTCTGTGGCTCATGGACATCTTCTGCAGATTGGCGAGTCTTTGTGACTTTTCAGTCTTTACAGTGGGCCCACCTTTAATTTTGCCTGGATGATAGCATCTCCTGTGTAGTTGACCCCCCCCCTCTATGTTTCAGTTACTGTGCATTATTTTTATATATATTATCCTCACCTAATAACCCTACGTGCCCATTGTAGGAAAGTTCAAAAATATGAGTAGAAACCGGAAGCACCTCCGTGCTGTCTTTATTTCCCGCAGCGAGCATGCTCACGGATTCTCTCCTGCTCTTTATGTATTTCTTTACACATTATTCATCAAATTGTAGACAGATCATACTGTAGATGTCACTGTACCTGTTACGGTCACCGTTTCCCCTGCGTAACCTATAATAACATAAACTTACTTTCATGACACTAAGAAGTCTTTGTTAAGATCAACTTGTTTTGAAACTGAAGTTCCAAAGGCTTTTGTAGAATTGGGTAACACTGTCCACCACATGCAGGCTCCCTGTAGAGATAAACCCAGCAGCCAGCTGATGTTGCCTTCTGGTGGGGCAGATGTTTTTCTGTCTTATTGTGCTTCACAAGCATTTGTTCCGGAAAGGTCCTGTGGTCAAATGCGCAGTTAATCCAGCTCGTATGTTTCTCAGTCCTCTACAAACATTTTGAGCGATTCCGTATCTGAGGAGCAGCCCAAGCTGGAGCCAGGTGAACCTTCTGATGCGGGCGGTGGACACGTTTTGTGGCTCTTTCCTTCCACTCTGCTTCTGCATAGACGAAACTTGTAATCATGACCACTTGGAGTATGGAAAAGTGATGAATTTTCAGTGAAAAGAAATAGTGCTTCAGTCCATTTCTTTGTATTTGAACTATTTACAAACGTTAAACTTAGCTGTTAAAAGTGAACTTGAGACATCTTAGAAGGATTACAATTTTTTAAAACTCTTAACACAGTGACTCTACCAAGGTAGGTAAATCCTCTTTGTGTTGAAGAATATGTGAAGTTACTGCCAGTGTCCTCATGTTGGAGGCTGTGATTGAAAACTGGCAGCAATTTTATAACCTACTACTACCAAACCCTTCAGAAACTGGCATTGTCATTGGGATTACATTGCTTATCAAAGAATTTAGAAAGCAATTATATTGTTATGATATTGTTTTTTTAATTCTTGAATACAATATTTCTGTTCATTTATTGAAAGTTTTTGTTCTTCCATAAAAATTTTTTCTGTTTATGACATTATTTGCACATTTCTATTAACTTTATTTCTAGGTACTTGTTATTTTAGCAGCGTTATAAATGGTATCTTAAAAATTATGTTTATAGCATTTCCACTTCTGGGTATATACCCAGAAAAATTGAGAACAAAGACTTAAACAGTATGTATACACTGGTGTGCACAGTGGCACTGTTCACAGTGGCCAAAGGGGGAAACAGTGGATACAGCAGTGTTCTAAAGCCATGCGTACAGTGGAATATTAGGAGGGAAGGAAGGGAAGGAGAGAGAAAGGCAGAGAGGAGGGAAGCAGGGAGAGATGGGGAGGAAGGAGGAAGTGAGAGGAGGGAAGGACGAAAGGACAGACCGACCTGTCCTGTACCTGTGCTACACTGTAGGGCTCCCTGCATACAGTGCCTTGGGCAGGCAGAGTAGAATGGTGGCCGTCATGGATTGGTGTTGGGAGGCACAGGGATACAGTTCTTCAGTAGGCAGGAAGTTTCAGTCTGGGATGATGGAAATGATATTGATATTATGAAGGTAATACCACTAATGGCCAAACTGTTAATTTTATGTTAACGTGTTCTACAGCAAAAGTAGTACTGTGTGCTCTAAAACACATGGCTAGTATACCGAAATGCATTGGATTTTTGTATATTGAGTTTGAATCTACCAGCCTGGTCCAACCTCTTTTGTGTGTTCATCTAGATTGCTGTGTTCACAGTCACACACGTGTATTTTTTCATCTTTGTTCACCCATTTATCTGTGATAGTCACTACGCTAACAGAAGCAGTGCCAGCAGAATCATCCGCTTTGATCTTTGAAAGAAGCATTTTGAAGTGTTTCCCACTAAGTAGAGTGCAGGGTTTTGGTTTGGTTTGGTTTGTAGATAGCCTTTATCAAATTAAGGAAGTTCCCTTCCGTTTTCAGTTTGTTCAGATTGAATGTCTACCATGAATGACTTACTGAAATAACAGGATTTTCCTCTAATCTGTTAGTGCAGTAAGCTGCAACAATTGATTTTCTAACGTTCAGTTGATCTATAATTCCTGAGTCAAGCATACGTTGATTATGATGTATTATATGTTTTACACAATGCTGGATTCTGTTTCCCGGCATTTTATTTACAATTTTTTTCATCTAAGCCCATGAATACATTGCCTGTTAACTTTTTTATCCAGCCATTTTTATAAGTGTTGATATTAAGGTCATATTCACCTAATAAGTTGAATTACAGAAGGAAGTTATTTTTTCCTTTAGCGTTTGTTAGAGTTTACAAAACTAAGAATTTGTCAAACATTTTCTGTGTGGAGTAAACAAAGTGTTTTGGGCCCTGTGTACCAAGGGGTCTCTATTGTGACTACTCATTGCTCACATTGCTGTGTGACAGCAGCCACAGGCGTTATACAATGGAAGAGTGTGGCCAGGTGCCAGTGTCAGTTTATTCACAAAATCAGGCAACAAGCTGGCTGTTGCTTAATCAGCCTGAAACTTGAACTTCTTTGTGGGGAAAAAGTGTTTGTCTTTTGCTTCTCCTTTAAATATTAGAATTTGTTTCATCTATTTTATCCCTTTTATTATCTTGTTTCCAGTAATGTTTTTGTTTCATTGTTGCTTTGACATTTATTAAATAATTTAGATACTTTTATTACTTTTTTAACATTTACTGTTTTGTAATTTTTCTCCTTCCTACTATTGGTCTTGGTGTCATTTATGTTTTTATGTCTTCTTGATCTTTCTAAGAATTTTTGTTTTCAAAGAAGCATCTGCCAACCTCAGTTTTCTTTCTTTGCTTTTACACTACATTGTGTATTTAAATTTTAGTTTTTTATTCATGGTTTTTTCAGTTGCTTTAGGTTTGTTCATCTCCTAGAATTTTTTAGATAGATGCTTAGTTCATTTTTATCTCTTATTTAAATAAATAAATAAAGGAGGAGAGATCAATTAGAGAGAGAGAGCGATCAGGTGTATTTAGTCTTCGTCGGGCCCTTGTTGCTCCAACACTTGTGTGTGTGTTGCTGGAGTTGAAGCCAGGTGCTTGCTCTACCACTGAGCCACCGCTCCAGTGTCTTCATTGCTTTTAAATATAATCACTTTTTGAATATAAATTTCCTCTAAGTTTTAGTTTTATTTAAAGAAGTTTGATATTTGATACTATTACTGTTGCCTAATTAAAAACATTTTATATTTTTATCTGATTCTTTGACATATTTAGAAGTATACATTCTGACTTCAGATATGTAGCTATTTTCAGAATTTTTTCTTTCTTCATGTTCCTGGGAACATAGTTTGTGTGAGTTCAACTTTTGTAATTTGTTAAGACCTACTTACTTTATTGCCCAAATTGCCCAAAATATTGTTATTTTTCCTAAATGATCTGTGAAAGTTTGAAAAATATCTATATCCAGCAGATATTAAATTGAATATTTTGTAAAAAGCCTGTTAACATTGTTGTTCGAATAACATTGTTAGTCATTTGTTTTCTGTGTGATGCGTCCAGTATTGAATGATGTTTCTCAGAAGTCTCCTAGCCTGAGTATGGAATGTCTTCTCAATTTTCTTCTAAGCCTTTTTTTCTTGTTTTTTCTCTTTTCTCTCTCTCTCTTTTTTTTTTTTTTTTTTTTTTTTTTTTTTTTTTTTTTTTTTTTTTTTTTTTTTTTTTTTTTTTTTTTTTTTGTGGCTAGTTAACATTGTGTATATTTTTAGAATTGTTACATACTCTTGATGAATTGAATGATTTGGTATTCTAGTGTCTTTCAGTCTGTAAGTATTTTGTATTAAAAGTCTGTTTAGCTGAAATTTATTAGCTATAATGGCACCCTTGCATTTGCTGTTTCCCAGATATATATATATATATATATATATATATATATATATATATATATATATATATATAAAATATCCTTTTGTTTTTACCCTGTCTCCTCAAGTTTTAAACACTGCTTACATGGGTATTTTTAAGCTGGTCTGATCCAGTAATCTTTTGCCTTTTAGCTAGAGCTTTTAGTCTTTTTTTTTTTTTAAGAGAGAATCAGTTTTACTTAGTTTTTATGTGGCTTTCGTTGCTCCAACACTTTGTTGTGTTCGTGGTGTCTGCAGTTCAAACCTGCGTCCCCATGCACGCCAGGCAAGCACAGCAACTGCTGAGCCACTGCTCCAACCCCTTAGTCTTTTTGCTGAATGGTAATTCTAGATAAATTTAATTTGATCATTCTGCTTTTGTATTTTTCCTCTCATTTCTTGATCTTTATTTTTTTCTCAATTTTCCTTCTATTTCATTTCAGTTCTTTTGTCAGTGGCTACAGAAATTTGATAGTTATTTATCAAAAGGTAACGCTAATTCAGGAGAATAGGAAGAACAGCGTTTAGTGCAAAGATCTTTGACTACTCTAGTTCCCATTATGCTGCCAACTGTAACTTACTACTGTTTTTAACCTTAGCAGGAGATACTATTTTATATAGATGTAGTTTTTTTAGATTTGACCATTGTTTCCATCAGGTTTTACACCTTAAGTGAACAAATATCTGACAAGAATGATTGGAGGAGGAAAAGTTTATGTTGACCCAGGGTTTTCAAGGTTCAGTCCATGACGGGCCAACTCCGTAGCTCTGCGCCCAAGGTGAACAGAACAGCCTGGTGGAAGGGCCCAGCAGAGGAAGGCTGCTCAGCTCTTTCCTAACTGCTCGCCAGAGGCATCACCAGGACCAGAATGCAAAGCCCAGGCTCATGGCCCCAGTGACCCACACCCATCCATCCCTTCATCCACACCCTTCCCAGTGGACTAATCCACCTGTTAGTTATACCTCTTATAATCTAATCATGTCAGCTCTGAGTGTTTGGGGAACCCCTCCCATCTAGACCCAAAGCACTGTAGATCCTCCCTTCCTAAAGCAGCGCAGGGGTTGAATCCAGGGCCTCCCAGGCAGGCTCTGCACTGAGGGGCGCTGCCAGTCTTCCTCCATTTGTTCCTCTTGGTTTTCGTTGTGTCCGTTTGCTTCGTTTCCATGTCCTTCTTACCACTTTTGACTCCTTAGCTTGTTGATGTGGTGTTTCCCGTCAGTTTTGAACAACTCTGTTCAGATTCCTTGCAGTTATTGCCTACCCCCATCCTATCTTCTCTTTCCTTCCCTCCTGAACTAAGATTGTTTATGTCCCCTTTTTTTTCTCTTCAATGACTCATATTTTCTGTAATACATTTCCGATAATTCCTTGTATTTTTCTTCAGCTTATTTTTTGGTTCTTAATCTAATCTGCTATTGATTTTGAATACTGAGATTTTGAATTTTGATTAATTCTTTTCCATAAATTTTTTAATATTTAGCTTTTTACTTGTAGGTAACACTACGGGGACAAGAATATTTGAATAATGCCATACGTGTGTCCTTTGTCCACATTCTCTGTCTTTGTTTGAACCCTTGTCTGGTTCTGTTTTCATATATCTGTATTCCTGAAATCACTTGAGGGTGAATTGCATCCATTATGGCTTTTCTCGTCAATAATTCGGTTTATCTTTCTTAAGAATTGGGATATTCTCTTACATAACCACAGCGTTTTATCAACGTCTATAAACACTTTTATTTGCCATCTGTCTCTCCATTTTACCAGTTGGACCAATAGTATTCTTTATAGCACTGTGTTTTGTTTTGTTTTTTGAAGTCTGCCCAGGTATTTCCTACAATATCAGGTGTTAAATTTTAAGTCTTCAGTACATTTTGAGTTTTTTGTTGTTGTTGTTGTTGTTTCAGAGAGAGAGGGACAGTGAGAGAGAGAATCAATTTTATTTAGTTTTTCATGTGGCTTTCTTCGCTCTGACACTTAAATGTGTATATGGTGCTGGGGTTCAAACTCGTGTCCTCGCATGTGCCACACAAGTGCCGTAACTGCTGGAGCCCCTTAAGTTGATTTTTGTATGGAGTGTGAAATAAGTGTCCAGCTTCATTCTTTCTTGCATACCTGAGGTTCCCTAGCACTGCTCTTTGAAAAGGCTGTCCTTCTCGGGTGTGGTTTTCTGGTACCAATCATCTGACCTCCAGGACGGTTTACTTCCCGGCCCTTCTCTTCCGCTGCCTCTTGTGCCTGTCTTCTTGCTCTTTTGGTTGTTTGATATCTGTGAACTCAGGCATCGTGAGGTCTGCTTGCATTGATGTTTACGTCATCAGTATGAGTTCCCGAATCTGCATTTGCCCGATGGTCTTTAGTGCGTAGTTGCACTTAGCAGCTGTAGGACTCTGGTTGCAGACTTGGCTGGTCACAGCTGGTCTCAGCCGTCTCCCACATGCTTGTGGAGCACTCCTTTCCTTTTGCGGAGCCCTCTCTTCCCGGCATAATAGGACGCCATTGTGTATCTATCCCTGCCTTATTCCTGCAGTGGAAATCACTACCTGGACCAGGTTTCCGCCTCTGCCATACAGTGTCCAAAACATTTGCGTGCGTTCAAGTGAAGTCTCCTTTTATGTGACTTAGCACAGGTGGGCCCTAGCTATGTATGTTCCTCATCTGTGGATTTGTAAGGACTTGGACCCAGAGCTGCGTCTGGAAAATATTCTTAAGACAGAAGCAAAATTTAAAAATTTAGTTTTTCATTCTTTGCTTTAAAAACAAACAAAATTTGCATACTTTCTGCCCAACTCTGCAAACAGATTAGAAGAGTATTATAAAATTCATTCTGTTTAGTTTTTAAAGGCTTTCAGTGACGTCTCAGTGTTGATGCCTACTCTCCCATGGCATAAAGCTGGAAATTGTCATGCTCCTGCCAACCTGGAGCAAACTATTCTAATATAAGAACAATGAAATAAAAAGTCTAAACAGTGATGTGGTTTAAATCACTTCTTTCATTTCAGTCTTCACTCAGATATTTCAACAGGTGGTTCTTCCTTCTTAAGTGGGATTACTATTTCATTATTCTGTAAGGCTCTACAGTAGCTTCCTGTTTTGCAGAGAGCATCATGAATCTCAGGTGCTTTGTACCCTGATGAAGGTGGAGAACAGCTGATGTAACCCAGCGCGATGGCTTCATGCTCTTCCTAAGCCTCTGTGACTTGCTGTCCCCCATTTGTGCAGGTCCCAGTATCACCATTTCTTCTTTGGTTATAACTCAGAAAAAAGCGTGGATGACTAGGGCTCAGTGGGACCTAGCCCTTCCACATTCATACAGAAACCCAGGTACAGAACAAATTGGTGTTCTGGATGCAGAGGCACATTGCTGGCCTTCAAACATCAGGGAGCAATTTTAGCTGCAAAAAAATTCATGATGAAACAAATTCTTTTCCCTTTGTCCTTCTGTCCTTGTGGTGCATCTTTTGAAATTTGCGTTCCCAGCCATCACCCCACAAAATACAGCGTGCACTCCACTGTCAAGCACGTCGTCTCCCTGTGCCACACAAGGCTTTCCCCCTGCCTTTCAGGGCTCTAGCCAAGGGGGGACTGTCCTTTTCAGAGGTGTCTCCTGTTCCGTCCTTGTGAAGCTCACACTGTGTAGCTGACTTATTCCTCTTTGCTGTGTGTAAACTTTGCTTTGGGGGATTTTATTCATTGGCTTATGGAAAGACAGAACTTATATACAGCTTAAGTGTATTATTGTGTTGGATACTAAATTATTTTTATCAAGAGTACCATTGACCTTGTATCATCAAAACTAAAAGTGTGAGAATAAACCATTGTCCAAGTTTTTAATCTTATACACTAAAGCACCGTGATGGTCCGGTTCCAGTCCTTACTAGATTATGGCTTTGTGTGGAGGAACCAGCCTGCAACTTTCACCCGTGTTTCCCAGCAGTTTTGCTGAGGACTTTAGTAGACTTAAGTGTTCTCAAGCTAGGGACTGAAGCCTTATCTTTCCTGGGCCTCAGCGCTGCGTTGTGATGGTGTTTCCATTCGTGGCATAATGAATGTGCAGGCTGCTAATGATGTGGTCTCTAGGTGTCCCCTGCTGCACAGAGCTCTGGTAATGAGCTGCGAGCAATAGGGCTCGCGTCTCTGAAGGTGCATCCTGATTACCTTCCTGGGGCCGTTCCACTGTGCTCCCTTCCTCCTTGACGTTTCTATAAAGAACATTTGGATTTTGAAGAGAGTATTGTGTGTTTGACTCTTAATTAGATTAGCAGTGTATTGGGCTAAAAAACCAGGGCTCCGACGTCTTCAGTTTCCTGTGAAGGGCTGTGAGTGGATGTGGTGGGGTGGATCCGGGAAGGTGAGGGCCGTGAACACAGTGAGGCGGCAGCCCCTTCCCTGGGCCTGCGTCGTGAAGGGCACGTCTGCAGAGGTGGAAGCTCCATCTCTGCCCACCGCCACAGGCACAGATGGCGTTGAGGGCTACCAAGGGCTGCACCAGGCCCTGGGGCTCTTTCCTCCATGGAGCGCACCTTTGTTTCCCTTGCTAGTGTTCAGCCCTGCTCTCCCTGCCACAGCTCGCAGAGTCACGTGGGCACATGGGCCGGACTCAGTGTCTTTCATCCGCCCTTGCTGGAGTCTCCTTTGTGGTCAGCCCGCATGGTCTGCGAGCTTGTGGTTAGCGCTGGGAATCTAGCACATCTTGTGTGGCGGCTGGCCCCCACTTGCCTCTGCTTTGGTCGCATCATTCCTCCGGCGCCCTCCTTCCCAATGGGCCAGGCCTCGCTCTCTGGTGTCAGCACGCACTGGACCTTCCTTCCACCTGCCTGCCCTGTTGTATTCTAAATGTGCTCCCGTTGCTCATCTGTGAATCTGTAGAGTGAGAGCTCAGGAACTGAGGAAAGCGGGAAACAAGAAGGGGCAGAGGCTTCCCACTCTCCCCCACGGGGACTCCGTGGGCAAGGGTCGGCGCGGACACTGGCCGGTGGTTGCTCTGCACCGCGTGCGTGCAGCAGGCTGCGTGCGGGTTACCACGCATGTTGTTACGTGTTCTGCTCTAATTTGTCTGCCGTTTTGCTTCAGCGAGACAGTGATTGTTTATGGCAGGGCTGTAATGTGCTGTCAGCACAGGTTACTCGCTCCTTGTTGGCGGTGGCCTAACATTGCCTGAGACATGGTGTCACTGTGAAATGGTTTGACAACGTTGAGACTGTAGTTATGTTGAACAGCAACAACTGTAGAGGTCGAGAAAGGGCAGCTAAGAGGGACTGTGCTCATGGGGAGAGACAGAGACGGGATGCTAACTAGGCTAGCGGAAAATGGCATCGGAGAGCCTCGTTTCTCACAGTTTTCATAGTTGAGATTCGTTTTCCCTGAGCAGTGTGATTGACGGCTGTGGGGAGTAGAAACACATGTCTGAGTTAGAAATGGACTTCATTGCGCATGACCCGGATTGGTTTTTTCTTTCTTTTAGCACTTTTGAAAGTTCTTGCGCCTGCTGCAGAATGCTCTAGACCTTTTGTTCTCTTACCCGCCCACTGGACCATGCCGCCACCGCTTTCACTTGGATGAGGATGATGTGAAAATGACCTTTGTGTTCTTTGCTCTAAGAAATTCTTTGGACCTAGTGAAGTGTGTGATTGTAGCAGACAAGGTGCGCTTGAGAAGTAATTGGAAGCCTGAGTAAGATCAGTAGGACAGTGACCCTAACAAGCTTAATGATACTTCTAGACTTTGAATACATTTTATATTTTCTTAGAACATTTTCTGCTGCTATCACAGGGTCCCACAGAGTGACTGATTTATAAACAGCCACAGTTTATTTGGTTCATGGTCCTGAAGGCTGGGAAGTCTAAGAACGCGGTACTTGTATCTGACAAGGATCATGCCCTGGTGGAAGGCAAGGTGGGGGCAGGGGCTGAACTCTCTTTTTGTGACTAATCTAGCAGATGCTTGAAATAATAGCCTTAATCTGGATTACTCATGAGGGCAGTGCCTCCTGGGCTGATTACTTCTTAAAGGCCCAGCCTCTGAACTCTGGGGACTCAGCCTCAATGTGAGTTCTGGAAGGGAGAGTCAGACCATAGCCAATATTGCTTGAGCTGCTTTCCCCAGGGTTCTGTGAAACTGGCTTTCTGGTTGGATGAGGTGGTCCAGAACGAGATTCTACCGTGAGTCTCCATGCAGGAATGGTGCAGAGCAATTCCTGTCATGGGCACCAGGTCCAGGAGGGTTCAGTAGTCTCACACGTTGTGAGTGTGGTGAAGGAACTCCCTAGGATTCTCTTTCCTCACAAGTGATGGAGACGGTAAGAACAGTTCTCGGATGTAAACAGCACACTTACCTGCTGTCCAGGGGAAAAGAAGCCAGTGCACTCCTGAGCCTCGCCTGCACCCTGCAGTTGCCAGGAGCCCACCTTCTCGAACCAGGCACCTTTCCTCTTGAGAGAGCTCCTTGCACAAGGGGAATGGACAAGAACTTGGACAACAGCAGCTTTTTTTTTTTTTTATGGAAACAAATGCATTTAGTTCTTAAAAGTTGGTTATTGATGTGTTCGCCCTCATCAGGGAAGAGGAGTGGCACTGGCCAAGTTCCTTATCAGATCAGCCACCAGGTGTGGAGCTGAGAAGCACCCCTGGGTCTGTCTTCACCAACCTTTCTCCCCAGCTGGGCTTTTGCAGGGTTCTTTGACTGTTGGTATTCAGGCCAAGGCCACGGTGCTGGAGGCAGGACCTTTGACAGAACAGTGAGTCCACTCTGATGCCAGGTGTCCTTCCAGAGGCCCACCAGGGAAGAACTGAGAAGGGCTTTAGAGGATGCTTCTGCAAGCGCTGAGTGTTGACCTTACTCCTGTTGGAAACATCATTTAGAACTCTTCTTCTGTTTGGATCTCACAAAGCTTTCTACTCGTTTGTTTCCTGGTCTCATGGTACTAGGGAAAGTAGGTGCCCGCTAGTCTGAGTGAAGTCAAAGTAAAGTGCCTTGTGAGTGTGGACATGTGCACAAGAAGGGGACCCAAGATCACAGTTAAAACTAGGGTTAAAATGGTGAACTAAGAGGTGGGTTCTAATTCAGCATTTTTATGAAGTTTTTAATATTCTCTGATAAAGTTTCTCATGTATTTATCTACATCCCAGCAGCTCCTTTCACTCTGAGGTAATCAATCTGAAAACTATGGAATATCCATTTAGTGGTTATTACTAAACACTAAAAGAAACAAATCATTGATACTCTTAACAACATGGATGGATTTCAGAAACATAGTACTGGGTCATAGAAGTCAGGCACAAGGATTCCATGATTCCACTTAGGAAATTCTGAAACACGCACATCTAAAGGACAGTAATAGAAAGGCAGTCCAAGGTCCTGTGACTGGGGCTTGGTATGTTGGCTGTGAAGTGCCATGAAGGAACACTGTGGGTGATGGAGATGCTCTGTTTCTTCCTCCCCCACCTCCCTTTCTGATTCTCTGTGCTGGGGGTTAAAACTAGGGCCTCACACCTGCTAGGCAGGTGCTCCAGCACTGAACTGCACCCCACACTCAGTGATGGCAACATTGGTATGGATGTACTGGTCAGAACTCACCAAGCTGTGTACTTTAGATAAGCGCTATTTTCCCTGTATCGTACCTCAAGTATGATGAGGTTGATTTAAAAATGAATTTATTCTAATTTCACTACTATATAAATAGGAAACAGGGAAATATTAAATAATCCTTTAAAGAGAGAGTGGGATAGAGAATCAGTTTTATTTATTTTTTCCTATGGCCCTTGTTTCTCCAACACTTAGTGGTGTATGTGGTGCTGGGGTTTGCACCTGGTCCTTGTGCATGCCAGGCAAGCGCTCCAGCCACTGAACCACTGCTTCATCCTCTCGTTCTTTATACTCTTATGTGTTCATCCCAATCAAATAATTTGTGTCATCATGTTGATATCAATAGTTTAAATACCAGTTTCCCCAAGGGACTCAGCTGAACCTAGAGTAACTGACTGATTAGAATTCTGGGTCCCACTTCCTGCTTCGTCCTCCTCTCTTTGAAGGCTGAGTGGGTGGATTTCTGATGCAGATCTGGGGAGCTCAGTGGGAAGGCAGAGTCCTGGCCTCAGAGTTGCCCTTGGCTCCTGAGCAGCGGTGGCTACCAGGCAGCTCTCCACCCGTGTCTCCTCGAATTCTTCTGTACAAAGTGGATCAGGCTCAGAGTTCTTCTGTGCAAAGTGGATCAGGCTCAGAGTCTTTTTCATCTTGCTACCATCCAGGCTTTCAAGTCCGTTTTCCACAAAAAGACAAATCCTGCTTTCCATATTTTGAATTTTATACTAATAAAAGAATAATCAGTATAGTTAAATCACATAAGATATAATACATTTGATAAAATATCTCACTAATACATTGCAAAAATTTATTTAATAAGCTATATGCCCTTTGAAAACCAGATTTTAGAATTCTATTTTAAATTTTTTAAAAATTTTCTTATTTTGAGATATGGCTTAAGGCTGGCTTTGAATTTGAAATCCTCCTGCCTCAGCCTCCCAAGTTGCCAATATTACAGGCATGCGTATCCACCCCTGTTCAAAACTAATTTAATCATGCGTATGTTTTATGAATGGCAGCAATAAAATTCATAACTATCGTATTAGAAATCTCTTGGTAAGATTCCAGTTAGAAATAATTTTAAAATTTTGACAAGCAATCTGTTGAAATACAATCGAATGTTCTCTCATCACAGTGCATGTGAAGAGGATTCCAATCAGTCTCCTCATTAATTGGCCTCAGTAGAATCAAGGTGTTAGTTACCACATCGAGAATGAGAGCAATTCTGGGTCCTTGAAGGCTAGATATAGGGTTATTGAGACCTATGGTGACATTTGTATTTCTGGACAGGAATTGTAATCTCAGGCCATTTAACCATATTTTTCAAGTTTGGAAACTCACAAATAAATGAATTTGACATATATATGTGTGTACACACACACACACACACACACACACACACATACAAACATTGTAGTAAAAGTTATTAGCTCATTTTTAGCCCTGTGTATTTGCATAAATGTGATCTCTTAGGAAATACATTCAATAGAAATAGAAGGATTTTAGCATGATGCATTCAATGGTCTTTACCAGTGACTTTCACCAAACATTGTTGTTCCTTAGTTAAAGGTTAACTGAGCCATATGAACCAACTAGCAAACTTGAGTTTGCTTGTAGTCTCTGTTTCATAGAGGGAGATCCATGGTAGTAATATCCTTGGGTCAGTGTAGTACGTTTAAGTTTTGTCTCTAATGAATGTTTATATTTCATAAATGGGAAAATTGGGCTCCCTCGGTAGAAATATGATATTGGTATTTTTAAAGTAAACTTAAATAGGTCAGAATTTTTATCCTCTAGAGAAAATTTCACGTCTGATTAAATAGTTTACATAAACTTAATCTTTTTCTGCTAGATGCATTATAATCTCAGATATTATTCATGTAGCTATTCCTCTGTGAACCATAAAATGTTCATTTCTTCAAAATGAATATGAAGCTCAAAGCATTAGTGGTCTTAAGAGCATAAAAACTTTATTGCTTTGTGCTTAACATTTTTCAAGTAACTTTGGAAAGCTGAAACAAATTTTGCATTTAGATTAATGGAAGATGTTTTCCATTTGAAGGAACTGGCAAGGGAGCAACAATAACAAAAATCCCCCAAGGTTAAAAATGTAGTGCTTTTGATTCTTAGCAGACTGTGTTAGCAGAACAATCATTTCTCAGCATGGAAAGGTGTCATAATTGGTCTATACAGTGGCGATGCTGAAAACGAGTATGCTTCAGAGAAAGCTAATATGACTCTACTTAATAATTTCCTTCGAGAGCCTGAATTTGAATGTATATTCCACCCAGCTTGAGGCGAGCAATTTGTTCCTATAAGTTCTAGTGGAAGTTAGCAGGGGTCATGCAATTTATTTTTGTCTTGAAGTTTTCAGAACTGTGTGGAAGTACAGACACTTTGACTTGCATTGTTCCACCAGTAATTTGATCCGATTGGCAGTGCTCTCTCCCCTCCAGTCCTGTTGTGCTGTAAGAGAGGAGCGGTCGCAAAGTACAGTGACGAAATCTTCAGTGACGCTTCCTCTTTACATTTCAACCTCGGCCTGCATGTGAAGTTTGTCTTCTGAGCAAGCTGCTGGCCACCATGCAGCTTAAGAGAGAGGGAGAGAGAAAAAGAGAATCAACTTCAGTTTTTTCATCTGGCTTTTGTTTCTGCAACACTTAGTTGTGTGTGTGGTGCTGTGATTTGAACCTGGGTCCTTGTGCGTGCCCGGCAAGCGCTCCAAGCCCTGAGCCCCTGCTCCAGCCCCGTGGACCTTTTCTTAAATTCAGTATTGTTTGTCCTTTTCACCAAACATGCCTAGTTTTTTGGTCTGTTTCCTTGTACTAAAGTATTTTGGCTCTGGTACTAATTTAAAGCCCCCTCAAAAGAGAAGGGTGTGTCCTCGGGGTATGGCGAGCTCTGTGAGAGAACATGGTCTTGAATGGCTGGTGGTGGAGTTGCACACGCAGGTGTTGGTGGAGATGCAGGGATAGGTCGGGTGTCAAGGTCTGTCCCTGAAAAGCAGTGACGTACCTGCAGAGGGACAAAGCAGAGGGTTTCTGGTAGGTTGGCTCCCATGCTTTGTAGGCCATGAGTCACCTTCATACTCAGACAAGATGTGGTCTCTGGTCGCACCATGTGTCGCCACCTGACCTATTGTGCTTTACTGTGTTTCACGTTCCCCTAATGTGTCAAAGCTTGAGGATTAATTTTTTTTCAGAATAGCATTTGTTGCCTTAATCTCAGAACAGTAATGGCTTCCATATTTTACATCTGAGAACTGAAGGACTGGCTAATTTTGTAATCAGCAGTACCGCTGATTGTTAGAGGTGAGGCCATGAGTAGGAAGAATGGGACGAAGTGTGTTAGATTTACAGGTAGCCACAGTTGGCACAACAGCGTTGGGAGGCTGTCCTTACAACCAATGATTTCCAGCCAGGTTTCTTGTGAATTAAGTACACGCTTTGTCTTTTTTAACGTAATAACTTAGCATGCTTCCTACCTTACTTATTTGCTTACTGAAAATGTGCAGAATGGTATAGAATTAGGAGTAAAATGTGAAAGAAGAGGGGAAAATGTTCTTCTTCTGGACTTCTTCTTTCAGTTGTCTTAGTGAGAAGATAAATGAGATGCCATTCTCCTTCGTTTCCTGTATTCTTTGCAATCTACAGCAGAACTTGTAACAAGGAGTAGGTGTGAAATCCTAGCATCAGGAGGGTGAAAGAGGGGGGGTGATGGCAGGTGGCCCAGAAGCCAAAGCCCTGATCCCTGAATGATTGGAATATTGATTATTGCCTGGGACAGTGAGCATCATGGTCTTAGGTAGGCCTGAACACTGACAGCCAATTGACAGATCTGATTCTTCATAACTGAAATTTGGTTCACTTTGGAAAATCTGCCATCAGAAGCTTTGAAAAATCTATTAATTATTAATTAACTCTGACTTCTGCACTTAGTAGAAGAAATCCACTTCTTTCTCATTGAGGCTCAAGTCAACTAAAGCTGTTGGGTAAGTTATGCCATTCCACTGGGTTCTGCATTATACAACCTACAAACTGTGTGAGGCAGCCAAGCAGTTCGAATCCTACATATACACCTTAGGTCACTGAAAATATATTTTGACAGAAGCTTGCAGTCTTCAATAATAAAAACAACCCAAACATTCATCAGCCACAAAAGTGATATGACCATGTAATTGAATATTATTCAGCCGTAAAAAAGGAACAGAGTTCTGGTACATGCTACCCCATGGACGAACCTTGAAAACATCATGCTAAATCAAAGAAGCCAGACACAAAGAGCACATAGTGCACGATTCCATTTATACGAAATATATGGTCTAGGTTGGGAGTGGTGGCTGAGCAGTTGGAACGCTTGCCTGGCCTGTGGACCAGGTGTATCAGAGAGGCAAAAACCAGATAAAAAGATAAATAAAAATTGATTCCCTCGTTCTCTTTTTTTCTCTCTCTCTCAGAAGAAAAAAAAAATCTCGTCTATGTGATTTATTTCCGGTAGCTGGGATTGAAAGGGAAACCATGAGTGACTTCTTAGAGGGAATGAAGTTTTAAACTTGCACAGTCTTGAAATATACTAAAAGCCCAGCAAAATGCACAGTTTAAAGCAATTCAGCTGGTGAATTTTTTGATATATGAACCTTATCTTAATTAAAAATTCAGTACAAGAAGAAATTTTGAAACAAGTTAATCTGGTGGGGCCTGACTACAGATGGGACTACGGGAACTGTCTTGGGGTGCTGTAATGTTAGAAACCTGGATTGTGGTGGCAGTTGAACAGCTGCACAACTTTACTAAAACTCACAAATCCCTACTCTTAAAAGTGCTTGCATTTTATGGTATACATTTATGACTGCGTGACCCAGTACTGGGATCGGAAGTGTCAGTGGAGAGCTTTCTAAGTGAATCTGCCATAAGTAGGTTGGCTGGGTTTAGGGTTTTCTCTGCTTTAACAGGAGCCTGAGACACAGAAACACACCGGTACTTGGGTGCTGAGTCACCTGGCCTGAGCCCCAGTCCCGGGCCGGCCTGCCTGAGAGCAGCATGCTTCATGTGAACTCCAACTTCTGCTGGGGTGCTGCAGCAGCAGCTGAGCTTCGTCCTTGAGATCTCCTGATGCTTTCTTATGACAGCTTTCCAGCAGCTTCTCTGTCCTCTTAGTTAAATTTCTGTGCAGTAGCAGATTGCATCACGAAGCCCTCTTATGGTTACGGATGTTCGGCATGAGGAAATGACTTTTCCCCATTACTAAAGGCGCACTCTTTAGTGTTAGTGTTGTAATTTTTCTCCATCACATCGTTCATTGACTGTTCCTGAGTGCTGATGCCAGATGCAGTCTGCGTGAACATCAGTCTCAGGGACATCTTGTCTTCTGCCTGGACAGGGGGATACTCAGGAAGTGAAGCCCATGGTTTCTCCATGTGCTGACGTATTAACAGGACACGAATGGACTCGGGAACGCCTGGTTCCCTGAGCTGAGCTGAGACGGACAGTGGCAGACAGCTCCATGGCCTGGATTTCATTAGTGGTGTGACAATGAGAGCTAAGTAGAGGTGACAGTTATGAATGATCCTCTGTCACGCACTTTCGCGGTTAGCCTCAGATAAACTGACAGTGCTGTCAAACACCAGCGCCCGAGAGCTGAGACCTCCGCTGAACCTTCTAATATGGTAAATGGGAGTCTTAATTCTTCATTAACTGGAAGAAGGAGATTTGGCCGTGTAATTTTCTCCTTGCTGCCTGTTTTAAAGATTCCAATAACCCAGCATTTACAGTTGACTAGGCAGGGATTGCATTTCCCCCACACTTGCGACATGCAGACTGTGAAATCTGAGGAAACACCGCTTAAACCCAGACTTATTGCCTTGGTTATCTTTAATGACTTTGAAATGTATTGGCCTCATTATGGAACAGTGCAGTTATCAATTCCTCTAATTAGGTGATGTGCTCCCATAAGAAATTTAGCCTTAAAGTATGGAGAGGAACTAGCGAGAGGCCCCGCCACCGGCAGCCGTGCAGTGGCGAGGTGCAGACACCATTTCTGAGCAGCCCTCCTCCCCTCCTGGCTCCTGGGCCTCCTTTCCGCTTCCACCTGCAGTGCCTGCCCTCACAGCTGAGGCTGCCTGGTGGCACTCAGTGTGCCCTGCTCTGAGGGGACTGGGAGCTGACAAGCAGGGTGAGCTCGTGCTCCCGCCCCCACCAACCCCTTTTCCTCTGGTTTAGCCAGCGCTCACTGCTCTTTCTCATGGAGCTGTGAGCTCTGTATTCCTTCATAAATAACCCTAATAAGCTTTCTTCCTTATGGCTGCCTAGCAAAGCTTCATTTTAATCATGCTCCTCTCCTGCCTGCTTCTGCTGCACTCCGGAAACGGGAGGTGAGGTTGCTGGGTTTAGGCCGCAGCTAGGAACTTGGTTGTCCTCACCCTTCTCTCTACTTCCATCATCCATTGGAACAAAAAAAAAATAATCATACCTCTCCCTTTAGGGAGACTATACAGTTTAATTAGCGTTTTCTAATAACTTGAAAATCCTTAGAGAAAAGTACAAAAGAAGCGTAAGAAATGACCTTCGGGGTTAGTTTATTAGTATAGCTGTTACCACTGTCATTATTAGTACATGGGACTAGTGATGCTAAATTGGCCACTTGATGATGCCCTTCATATCTCGTGGAGTGCTCTGATGAGAGTGCACTGGATGTGAAAGTGTGGGAGGGTGACTTCGTTAACACTTTGTCACTGCAGGAAGACCACACTCCTAGTCAGGAAGCACTGGGCTAAAAACTTCGCTGCCTGCTCTCCTGGTGTGGAGGATGAGCTGGAGTCTGCAGCTGTTCCCCAGGGGGGTCACACATTGTTATGTAGATTTGCTTGGAGCCTCCCTCACTTGGTGGCCTGTGAGCCACCAAGTCATCACCAGGCCCTGCCGCTGGGCTTCTGGAAAGCCTCTTGGCACAGCAGGTCAGGTCTTCTTCATGTCTGCTCCCCTCGCTGTGCCATGGCACTGTGTGGAGGGTCTGCCTCGGGGCAGCCCTGGGGCTCGGCTTCTTTGTGCCATGCAGATTCCCAGCATCTTAGTAGACACCTTGATCAGTTTCTGTTCTCTTGTTCAGTGCCTCCCTGTCAAGAGTGGGCGGCTTGCTGAAGTGGAGGGGAAGCCACAGGCTCCTGGAGCATCCAGGTCCCCACCTGCCTGCTGAGTGATCTTGAGCAAATTCTCAGTAGTGCCCGTCCTGGCAGGGTTCAGTCGGGCAGTGCGTGTGAGGCAGCCAGCGCCGCTGTTATCTGTCTCTGTTACTGTTGTTTCTCTGTCTTGCTTCCCCTGTTGCCCACAACAGCAAACCAAATCCTCCTGCTCTTAATGGAGCTCTTGTTCTTAACGTGTGAGCCCACATTAGCTGCCGTTCCTTCTTCACTCCTGTATGGTAATGTGTGAGGCTGGAAATGGGAAAGAGAATTGGTCCCTGTGAAGTAACAGACCTGAGTTATATCAGCACGTTCTCCCCGCCAGGCCTTGCCCAGCAACTTCTCAGCTGCCATTGCTGTGTCTTCAACAAATGCAGGTTCCTGCTCTAGGGTGGTAACAGCAGAACTAGGGTGTGGTTGAAGGCTGTATCAGGGTTCATCCAGGCAGAGGCCACAGTGTGTGGGAACCTGATGTCCTGGTCCTTCAAGGTGGGTGCTTCAGCTGTGGGGTTCTGGAGTGCAGAATCAGAGTGGCGAAGGTGGCAGCAGGTTGACTTGAAGACCCCCTTGTTCGGAGCCTGAGGGGCTGGGGCTTTCTCCCCGGCAGTGCACAACCTTTGGAGCTAGGAAGCAGGAATGAGGCTGAAGGCCAGCCCTCTGCAGTGGCCCTGGAAGGCTCTCTGAGGACGGGCTGCCGGCTCGTCCAGGAGCACAGCAGGCTGCTCCAGGTGCCGAGCAGAATGAGGTCTGCTTCAGAGGCTGCAATTTGAGGCCTTCCTGGAGAAGAGGCGACTTCACCCGTGCCCATTCCAGCGTGGTCTTCCGATGCAGACAGAGGCAGCAGTCCTCACACTGCACCCTGAGTGCTGGAAGCCCGGTGCTGGCAGAGGGGAGTCACGGTGGCCTTGGGGTCCATGAGCGGCAGCAGACCTCACTGGATGGTTCTCCTGACGGGATGCCGGCACACCACGCCACGCCCTGGGCTTGTGTGCGCGTTGTCTAAGCGTTCTCCGTGCTCGGTGTGTCCGCGTCTTTCCTCTGAGCTACCTGAAGAAGGTGGAGTTCTGCCTTACAGAACATGGAGGGAGCTTTATAAGACGGTGCTAAAGGAACGCTCACTGGCTCCCTTCTGGGTGCTTCTCCTCTGCTGGCCCTGGCTCCATGCCCTCCCCTGTTTTACAAATGATTAGCTCTATATTACCGTAGTACTTGTAGAAAGTCAGCTGTCAATACTGGAACCTCTTTACCCCTCTCCTTTTTCATTCTCTCTTCGTCTCTGGCAAATTATTTTCAGGGGTATTATTATTATTGTAATTACTTTTAGGGAATTGGTAAAAATACCACAATTTCATGCTGTACAATATTAGTTTTTTTTAGAAGATTCCTATACATCAGCACAGTATTTGTTATTCATAAATGATTATTCCAGAAATACTAATAAAAAACATCTCCCTCTGGAGCAGCACTGTGGCTTTCATATCAGCTGCTGTTTCTTTGAATGGGGTTGCCCAATCTTTCATCAGAAAAACACATCGCCCGTATCCCTGTCTTTAAAAACAGCAATTATGTGTAAATGCCTCCTGATTTATTTGAGCCAGGGCCACTGGCCAGTACGAGTCACTACAATTTATTGCTCACCATCACTTTTACATGATAGGTCTGTAACAAATATCTGCCGCATATTGTTAAATTAATCTTCCATTTAAAATTAATGGAGTTAGACTCCCCAGGTTCAATGTAATTTCGTGTTCACAGGCAGGGAAGGACGTGTGCTGCATACACAATGAGACAAGGCCCAACGCCCTAATCTTTCATCACCTTGAACCTGGAGAGGAGGACGCATCTCAGCTCCAACTAATGAGATTGCCCGCTTCTCTCCTGAGGATGCCTGCTCAAAGAGGTTTTTCTGCTCCGAAATATCAGGCTCCGTCTTATTTTAATAATTCCTCAGATATGACAAGTCTGATGTTATGTGCGAAAGAGCCAGGCTTGAAAAAGAGATGAAATGAATTTTATATCATTACTTCAAAACTGAAGCTAGGGGAAGTACGTTGCAGTTAAATTAAAAAAAAAAAAAGACAGAGCGTTTTAGTCATAAAATATAGGGAGTGTAAACCAAGAGTCATCCTTTCA
>PVKS010003174.1:0-107321 GCA_004027875.1 Aplodontia rufa | reverse complement strand
TAGAATCAGCATATTATAGTGATGTGGCTTCCTCAATGTTTATAGCAGCTCAATTTACTATAGCTATACTATGGAACCAACCCAGATGCCCCTCACTCGACGAGTGGATACAAAAACTTTGGTACATATATACAATGGAATACTACTCGGCCATTAGGGTGGGGGAGAGATTAGGAAGGATATCTAGGAGACTGGAGGGTGGGAATATGGGGGAATCATCTCAGAAGGAGATCTCTGACCTCCACGAGATATCCATTTAACTCAGGGGGTCTTCTGGAGGAAACATAGAAACATGGGGAACCCAAGTGGGGCATCCATGACATGGCATTAGCCTTGGATAACTATGTATATATACATTTGTTCTTGATTGTTTGACAATGTTTCCCCTCAATTGTAACTCCATATTCATCTAATAAAAAAAAATATTCAGCTGTTCCCTCAATGGCTATAGAAAAAATTTTAAATCCTTCAGAATCCTGTCTATGAATTAACAGAAGCCACATTTTATAAAAGAAGCATGGGCTGGAGTGGTGGCTCAGCGGTTTCGGCGCTTGCCTGGCAAGCACGAGGACCCGGGTTCAAACCCCAGCACCACGTACACAACTAAGTGTTGGAGCAACTAAGGCCATGTGAAAAACTAAATAAAGTTGTCTCTCTCTTTCTCTGTCTCTCTCACTATCCCTCTAAAAAAAAAAAAAAAAAAAAGCAGCAAAGCTGCTCTTGTTAAAAAATGTGATCCAGCGTCCCCTCTGTTGAGCTCCTGTCATCCTTGTGGCTACCCCAGATGCCTCCACCACAGATCCCAGGACTCAGGTGGGATGCAGTAGCTTTCCTATGCCAGGAAAAGGACTTCAAAACCCAAGCATCACCAAAGCTGCCACTGGCCCCGCTGGTGACCCCAATTCCTGCTGCAACCACTGTATCCCTGTGCCTCAGCTACATGGAACTAGCACTCAAATTTATCACATACACACAAAAAAAATCCAATATATTGCTTAAATTCACAAGGATGTAATTATAACCCACAATGCACATCTAAAAAAAATCATCACTTTGTAATATCAAGTGTCTAATATTTAAATCTCCAATTGCCTTGTGTTATCTTTATATCAGAATCCAAGTAAAACCCTTGCATTCAGATCAATGTCTTTTAATCTATAGGTCTTTTTTTTTCTTGTAATTTAGTAAAGGAATTAGGTCACTTATTTTGTAACCCCCCAATTAGCTAATGACATCCTCATTGTGTAGCTTAACATTTCCTCTATCCTCTGATTTTCCTGTTGAACAGTAGCTTAATCTAGAGGCTTTTATCTTAATGGTACTGGGAATAGAACTTGGGGTGCTACCACTGATCCACACTTCCAGCCCTGATTTTTTTTAACTACTTTATAGGTTATGTCTGGCACTTTTTTTTTAATGTTAGCAGCTGTTGATGCTCAATGTACAAGATCTATTTATTAAGGATTGCAAAATGATACTATTTAATCACTTCACTTCTTGGATGAAATGTTTCTACAAGGTTTACCTTGCCTACTTGAATGCCTAGTGAACCACATTCTTTTCACACATCTGTACTTTTGCACATTATTCCACCTGATTTTAATGGCTCCGCATGTTCTCCAATGGGCATAATCCCAATTATCCTTTCAAACCAACCCAAGTATCATTTCAAGGAAGACTTGCCTCTCTCCAGCAGAGTTCATCTCTTTTTTTTTTTTTTTTTTTAAGAGAAAGAGGGGGCCTGGAGCAGTGGCTTGGTGGTTACAGCACTTGCCTGGCATACGCAAGGATGTGGGTTAAAACTCCAGAAGAGAGGGGGACAATGAGAGAAAGAGAATCAATTTTTATTTTTTCCACGTAGCTTTTTTAGTCCAACATTTGCATCCTCGCACATGCCTGGCAAGCACTGTAATCGCTCAGCCACCACTCCAGTCCTTCACCTCTCTTCTTAATATGAAAAGGTATCATTATAATAAGCTTAACTCATTAATTCATTAACTTACAACTTCTGTCACTGAAATTGGTGCTTCTCAAAAGCAGGAAGCAACCTAATCCCTAAGGATCTGTATAAAGTAGTTATTGAACAAATATTTGCAGAATGAATAAAATACTAAAGGAGTCAGGGTTTATTTAAGTCAGTTTCAGCAGGGTATGAATCCCAGAATCCCAGAGGCTGAAGCTAGAGGATTGCAAGATCAAGGCTAACCTCAGCAATTTAGCAAGAAACTATCTCAAAATTAAAAAAAAAAAAAAAAAAGAAAAAAGAAAGGGCTGGAGATTTAGCTCAATGGTAAGCACCCTTGGGTTCAATCCCCAGTACTGGGAAGAAAAAAAAAAAGTTTTACCCAAGGGGCACTATGAAGGATGTAGATTACAAAGCAACTGGTAATGAGGTACCATTACTAGAGTATGAGTTAGAGTTCAAGATGCTCTTCAGGAAGTAAAAGTGGGGTCAGAGCTGAGTTACAAAGTATCCAGTCAGACATTAACCAGGTCGAGCAGTGAGCATGGAGCCTAGCTTCTCAAAAGTAAAGAGAAGACATGATGAGAACCAAATTGAGCCAGATTTCTTCCTAGGAATTCCCCATCAAAAACAAGCTAGAAGCAAGTTGTAGATAGCAAGTGACTGGCTAGGCCTCAACATCAATTGCATCCCCTTTCCCGTCTGCTCTCATTTCATGCACTGCTGGGGCTGAGGGTTGAGGATGGCAGGCAAGCAAACCTCCACCTTCAGCGAAACATGGGTTTAAAAGTCAAAAATCAGGCTGGGGTTGTAGCTCAGTGGTAGAGCACTTGCCTACTATGGGTGTATGGGAAAAAAAGGTTATATAGGATTTTTACAATATAAACCAAGTTTGGGGGGTTTTGTTTGCTTGTTTGATTTTAAGTTGGGTTTGGGTTTTTGAGTTATTTTTAGTGCTGGCAATTAAACCCAGGCCTTGCATATCCTAAGCACTCATTCTATCACTGGGTTACAGCCCCAGCATTTTAGCCAAGATTTAAAAAAAAAAAATCAATGTGCAAGGTAGGATGAGGTTGGGGTGCAGACTGAAGGTGCATGCCCTATTGGGGAGGTAGGACTCCTGGCTGGGGTCCAGCTCTCCCAGCACAGGGCACCCATTCATTATCTCTTACTGCTGTGCTAGGAACCTACTATTCTCTGTGCTTGATGTTGTACTTGCAATATACTAGAGAGCTTGTAAGGACAAGTCTCCAGTCTACACAATTTCCACTTGAACTCTGAAACATCTGAGCTGATGTGGCAATAGGTCTATCAGAGTATGCAAAAGGATAAAGGATAAAGGGGATGTGGGTTCCCAGGCCAGTCCTGCCAGTCCTCCAGGATCCTTTTCTTGAATGCACTGGGAATCTCTGTTCTGCAGGGAGGACTTATTGATAGGGGTAACTTTACATTAAAGGGCTTCCTGTAAGTAAGTCATAGGTGGAATATGTCCTGTTGGCTAGGTTTACCACTCTTGGACAAAATTCTGAACAGGGAGACATAAACAGACTTATAATTTTAGACAGGTAGTACAGGTCTGGAGAGACCTTAGAGGAAGAAAAATTAGAAAAGCAAAGACAGATAAGGGTCAAGGAATAAACAAGAAATAGAATAGGATTAGATATGATGGTTAGGCACAGCCCCACTTTCCCCAAGGGATGAGATGGTCCCTAGAGATACTGAATCCTAGTTTTATACCAAAGGAAATGACAATTAAATAAAAGTTTGAATCCATGCCCTCTACGGTTCCAGAGGACAGACCAAGATCCAAACACTACAGCAAGATTGCAAGAAAAATTAACATATCCAAAGATGAAATATATCAAAGCAAACCCTACTGTTTCACAGCTGGTTGCACCTCTGCACTGTAAAGCAAAACAAGTTCCTTTAATAAATAAATAGGGGCTGGAGTGATGGCTCAGGGGTTACAGCATTTGCCTGGCATGCGCAAGTACATGGGTTCAAACCCCCAGCACCCATGTACACAACTAAGTGTCAGAACAAAAGCCACGTGAAAAACTAAATAAAATTGATTCTCTTTCTCTGTCCTTATAAATAAGTAAATAAATAAATAAATAATAAAGGTCATTCAGTTCCCTAGTTTTTCAGGATCTTCTTTCTCTTCTTAAATATTTACATACCACCATGATTCAAAGCTAAACCCTCTGCTCTTCTCACACTGATGTTCCCTGGGCTACCTCCTACACTCCCATTGCTTCAAGTACAGTCTATAGGTAGGACTACCAAATCCATATCCAGAATTCAGCCCTCTTGAGCTACAGGATCCACAGATGCAACTGCTCTTTGCCTTTGTGCACTTCAATGTCTCTCCGTAACAGAACTTTTCCAACCCTTCCACTTGTTATTGTCAGTGGCAGACACCAGGTTTTCATCCTTAGTCCTCCCCAAAGCTTCACTCTATGTTCTGTAATTTCACCTTCTAAGTATCTGAAGTCATCTGGGAAAGTTAAAAACAAAGGATTTAGAATAAACCAGATCAAAGTCTGACCTTTGCCACTGTGTGTAACCTAAGACAAGTTATTTAACTACTTTAAATTTCATTTCATCATGTGTAAGATGGAAATAATGAGTCGAGCCAAGTATGAAGCAGTGATCATGCATATGAAAACTTTAGCTAAGCCCAAAAATATGTCATTTCATTTCCCCCATAAACAAGTTGATGTGAAGACTAATGTCAGTATATTCAAGGTATGCAAATTAATGTCTTACAAACAGTAAACACTAAATATTAGCTACTACCATTACTACATAGATTTGAACTCCTTTCTCTACACTCTGACCTAGCTAAAACCTCCATTGTCTCTCACCTGAAATCATGCAGCTTCCTCTAATTGGTCATCCAAACTTTTGTCCTGCATACTGTTCCCCAAAGCTAGTGATTTGATGACTTCGCTCAACTCTGCCCTCAGAGGGGCTGGGGATGTGCTCACCTAGCATGAGCAAGACCCCGAGTTTGATCTCCAGAACCACAAACACAAAAAAAGTCTGTTTTGCCAGGCATGATGGTGCACATCTGTCCCTGTATCCCAGTGACTTGGAAGGCTGAGGTAGGAGGATTGCAAGTTCAAGGCCTGTCTCAGGAACTTAATGAGGCCCTAAGCAATTTAGCAAGATCCTGTCTCAAAAATAAAAAATAAAGGGCTGGAGCGGTGGCTCAGCAGTTTCGATGCTTGCCTGGCAAGCACGAGGACCCAGGTTCAAACTCCAGGACCACGTACATAACTGAGTGTTGGAGCAACCAAGGCCATGTGAAAAACTAAAGTTGTTTCTCTCTTTCTCTGTCTCTCTCGCTGTCCCTCTCTCTTACAAAATAAAAAATAAAAAGGAGTAGGGATGTAGCTCAGTGGTAAATCACCCCTGGATACCCACAAAAGAAAAAAAGAAAAAAAACTCTGTCTTCAGGGTAATTAACCACAAGTTTCTTGAAAACAAGGCTCGTGGTCACTACAATACCACTTGCTGTATAGGCCATAGCATAAAGGTAGGTACTTAATAAATATCATATATATGTATATATGTATCTTTTATCTCTTCTTTCATTCAACTAAATACTAAACCCCTTCATCTCTCTCATGGGCTTTGCCATGAAGATTAATTTTTTTTTTTTTTTGTCTCCCAAGGATTTAGACATTCAGAAAATTCTTGGTATCTTACGAGGAAATCTTTTCCCATCCTGTTCAGAAAAGCCTACATGATCACACACATTACCAGACTTAACAGATGCTTCCACTCAGACATACCACAAAGCAGTCTCTAAGACCTTAACTTTAATTCCTGCAATAATCACTCCTAAAGGTCATAATACTTCAGCACCTAAAACAGGGCCTGGACCAAAGAGGAGTAAGTATCCATCAAATAACTAAAGCTTCCTTTCCTAATCCAGAGTTTGGACATGTACATTCCTTGTTTGTTTTTTGTTTTTCTACTTGCTTGTTATTTTAGGCAGCCCTTGAAAACATCTCTGAAGTAGTCAGATAAAATAACTAAGCAGAGTAATCACTTAACTAAATACAAACATAAATTGTATACGTACAGAAGAGAAGTACCTGGTGATAAGCAATATACTTAGTATGTGCCAGGTACTATTTTAAGTACATTATCTCATTTATATTCACAAATGTGTAGGAATTAGTCCCATGATGAGAGGCACCAAAAGCTTAAGAAATCTGCCAAAGTTTATATAGCTAAGTACCAGAGTAACAACTTGAACTCAGGCAATCTGGCTCCATACTCCAAGCTTAGTGTTGAGTAGTTTTATATACATTTACATCCTGAATCGTCTTTAAAAAAAAATCTGTAAGATAGATTTCAGAGACACTAACTCCAATAGAGAAAAGTATTGAAGCAATAGGCATTTGAATAAGATATTAGATAGCACATCTTGATTCCCTATAATCTTTGCTTTGCATTGTAAAAATGCTTTAAGTGAATCAGAGAGAATGTCTATTGCAAATGTGTCTCATGGTGATGTACCAGTAGCAATCCAAAATTTCAATGTACCCGAGAAAGCCCTTCTTTCAGAGATGAGCTTGAACAATCCAACGATACCTTTAACCTCTTCCACTCAAAAGCCAGCAGTCCCTAAAAGAAGATATAGCTTTATCACATCAACGGGCTATCTCCAGCTGCAGCCCAGCCCAGCTCTAGATCAAGTCCTATTAGAATATGGGAGGTTACTCGGACTTTGCACTCAATAAGCCAACAATTTATAAGATTTACCACTCTTTGTTCGGTATACCTTCTTGCATCTGATTTATCATTGGATCATTTTCCTTTCCCCTTTGACATCCTTTTATGAGTAAAAACTGATTCTTCTTGAAAATATTTTTAATAGACCTTTATTCATAAGCAGTCTTGCCATTTTTTTTAACATGGAGATAGTATTTCATTGTTTTCTGATTTACATTGTAGATGCTAAAAAATAATTCCACTTTGGCTGTTTTCTATAGATAGTCTGCATAATTTCTCTCCAGGTACTCTGAACTTTTCTGCATCTTACCTTGATGACTTTAGATGAATTGCTTTTTTATCTTGCGTGAGATTCATTGACCTTCCTTAATCTGAGGTTTGGTGCAACTCGAGTCTGAAAAATTTACGAGCCATTATTTCTTTGAATATTGCTTCCTCCTATCTCCTCCTGAAGCTCCAAATAATGTACATTAGATCTTCTCACTCCATCATCCATATCTCAAATTAATTTTTTATTCTTTCTTCTTGTTCTGCTTATCTGGAGCGCGCTCTGGATAATTTGAGAACTTCCAATTCACTAATGCACATTCAATTGTCTCATCTATTTAATCCATCCATTAAATCTTTATTTCAAATTTGTTTTCATTTCTAACTCAACCTCCACCACCACCATCTGCTGGACTTTTTAATCTTTCAAACCTGTTTTAGCTCATTAATCAAGGCATTGTTATGGTCTGTGATAGTGCCACCATCTTAACTATTTAAGGACCAGCTTCTATCTCTGTCATTTTCATTCACATTGTCATATTCCTTTGTGTAATTTGTGATCTTTTTTTAAACAAGGCTGCACATTTTCATTATAAGTCTATCTACGGGAATTGCTTTGGAGCCCTTACAGAAGTTGCACTGGCTCCTGGAAATCACCTAGAAACTGGTAAACTAGTACCACTTTAAATTTTCCACTTAGAAGTTTCTGGACCACAAAGGTAGACTAAATTTGGACTGCAAATCCATAGAGAACCATTACATATTTAAGAATTCTCAGAGAAGATACTTTTTCTTTCATCTCGCAACAAGGCTGAGACAAATAATCTTTGCTGTCCCATTCTATGGAGTCTCTTAACCTGTACACCGAGGAGGGTTTGCAGCTTTATGAAGGAATATGCTTTCCCATATTCTGTAGAAACTGAAGGCCTGCTCAGTTTGACAACAACTGAGTAAAAGCTAGCTTTAGCAATTATTTCTTAGGATTCCAGCTTCGGCTTTGTTCTGAAGACTGTGGGTTTCTTACTTTTGTGCCTTCTCAGCAATGTGTTTTAAGAGTTTTTTCTATAAATCTATTTATCAAGCATTCTAGTTGCTTCTGCTTAAAGAGTATCACAATCACAATGCCAAAAACAGAAGCCTGAATTAGTTCCAAATACACATACTGCATTCATCTTGTCCCTGATTTTTTCCTCCAAGCACTGAGGATTTAACTCAGGTGTGCTCTACCACCGTGCTATATCCCAGTCCTTTTTGAGACAGGGTCTTCACTGAATTGCTTGAAGCTGGCCTGTACTTGTGATCCTCCTGCCTCAGCCTCCCAAGTTACTGGGATTACAGGTGTGCACCACCTTGCCGGTCTACTCGTGCCCAATTCTGTCAAGAGTTGCAAAAAGATCAATACAATGCCTAAAAAAAGGAATAAAGCTGAAGGGTGGAAAAGCAACTGGGACATGACCAGATATTTCATATTTCCTGTTCGTTTCCTTAGGCACAAATGTCTATCTGTCCACTAGCAATAGAGATATTGGGGAAAGAACATCAAGGTAGAAATCCCTTTTGCGTCCTCAATAAAAGTAGAAGAGCTTGTCCTTACTCACAATATAGCAATGTATACAGGAGAAGTGTAGCACTTTTCATCAGATGTTAAAAGTGGGAGGGTAGCTGTCACATGCTTATAGCAACAAGCATCATGATCCTGACCCAATCCACTCATAGATAGCTGGCCCTGATCATTTCATTCTACATAAAAGAATATAAGTAAGTCATCGTGATACAGAGAGTTCAAAATGATCATTTTCATTGCTGTTTTACCTACTTCACTCCCTCCCGCTTTCTCTCCATCCATGTCCTGACCCAAAATTCTGGGCAGAAGAGCTAAAGAACTAGTGCTTTAAGTTACACAGGTAACAAGAAAGTCACGAGGTCCAAGTTATATGGAAAAAAATTGCTACTAGCAGTATCTTCTTTATTAAATTTTTGTCTTTTCTTGAGGCAGGTTCTCTGCCTGATAGGAGGTTTCCAGAACAAGGAGGCCACTTACTCCCCAATAAGTATCCTTTGTAGACAGTAATGATGCATTAGTCAGTCAGTAGCTTCAGAAGATTCTCTCTGCTCTTGGGGGCGCCATATCCTGGACTGGCTTTCCCTCTTAGCAGCCTAGACATGATTTGCAGGATAAGTTTCTCCTATCCAGATGCCAAAACAGGCCTCTCACTACCTCCCCCAAACACTGTAACAATTCTGAAATAGACATTATTTCCTTAGTGTTGTTATCACTGCACCACATTATCTATACCCACCATGAAACACTACTGACAGAAGAGTTGGAATCACTCATCCTGGGTTCCACTTTGAAACTATAAACTAAAGCAAGTCACTGGATAAGAGTTTTAAATTATAGTTAAGTCAGGCAGAGCTGACTGAGGCAGGAGGATCACAAGTTTGAGGCCAGTCTGTATAACTTAGCAAGACTGTCTCAAAAAATAAATGGCTAAGGATGTAACTGACTGGTATAGTTACCTGCCCCCTCCATCACCAGGCTCAATCCCCAGCAAAAATAAATAAGAGAAAGAAAAAGTTACACATTTAAATAACCTGGGTGACTTACCAAGATTTCAGATTCCCTATTGAATCAATTTCTGAAATGGAACATGGGAATCTGCTGTAGTGCTGGGGACCAAACAGAAGGCCTTACACATACTACATAAGCACTCTAACTCTGAGCTACACTCAAGTCCCTGGAATCTGCATTTTCAATAAACAGTCCAGGTAATTCTTAAATACTACCTCCAGTCTATAAAGCTAAGGACCAGTCATTCTATAATTCTATGAAAGTACCAAGAACCACCTTTATATCAGATATAAACAAAATGAGAATGATACAGAAAAGACTGGTCCTTAGTTCTTTCTGGGTTAGATGCTTCCAGTTCATAGCAAAGTATCTTAGTTTAGCAAGAAAAAAACACATGAACAAGTGAGAGTACAGCTTTGAGCTGTCAGAAAAAAATGTTCCAGCAAATTAGAGGTAGCTATCTCACAAACAACTTAATGGAAAAAAAAAAAAAAAACCCCACCCCATGTAGTGGTTAACCATATCGTTAACCACTTCCAGAACACCTCTTAGGTTTAAAAAGACCTGAAAGTATATTGGCAAATCTTGACATAATCCAAAGGTTCCTGAAGTTCATGTGAGCAAAAGATGCCAAGAGGCTTCACACCCATTACTTAAGTGTCCACAATCTTAAGATTCATAAGGTTTTTACAGATTGTTGTTACCATTTTAGATAAGGGTAGAGATTTAAAAAAAAAAATCGTACTTCTTAGCAACATGGATTCTCATGGGTTCAACTTATGAGAAAGGTTCCATTTCATTCTCTAATCTGAATTTAACCCCTGCAATGGTTAGCATAGTATTTACTGAATAAGATAAAACAAATGGACCAGTCTAGTAGGAAGTGGGAAGAATAGGATTTCTATCTAGTTCAGTGCTAGTGAATAATAATGAATCAGGGAATAAAAGGCCATTGAAAAGTAGCCAGATTTTTCCACATAGATACGAAGTATCTCGGGGCTGAAGCAGTGGCTCGGTGGTTACGGTGCTTGCCTGGTATGAGCAGGTACTCGAGTTCAAACCCCAGCACCCACACACGCGAGGTCTCAAAGCAACAAAAGCCATATGATAAATTAAATAAAAATTGTTTCTCTTTCTCACTGTCCCTCTTTTAAAAAAAAAATGTATCTCAAGCAGGACTACAAAACATCTTTGGAAAGCAGACTTTAGTAGCTTCTTGCTTGTGCTTTATACTACTAGTCAAGGACTACAGTTGTCAGACACACATCTAGCCTTAATATACTACACTACAAGTGCTGAGATTTCCTGGTCTCACTAGCTTCCTAAAACAATTTTTATGCCCAAAAAAAATGAGACATCATGAGCTGCTATATAATTTTAATCTAAAATTTTGGGTATACAGAGAGCATTGTACATCAATTCTCTTGATATTTTAAAGTTATATGACAAGACATAAAGTCTCCAGAAAAAAATAAGTCTCTTCTCATAGGTCTTAATCCTTGGCATCTGTAAAGTAAAATATCCCTGGTAATCCAAAAAATATTTGCTACCCAAACACCATTATTTGGTAGGACATAAGAGGTGTACTTTTTGAACTTTTGGTAGGATGTCCTGTCAAATAAATAGCCCAGTCTGTTACATGTAGCCTGAGAAGCAATATTATGGCCCAGTGATCAGTACTTACATACACACACCTTTTTAAATGTACATTTTCATATTTATTAGGATGGTAGTTGGGGTGGCTAGCTTCTAATCCTCTACTCAAAATGTTATCTTCAAGAGGACCATGTATTGAAGCAGGTTTTATTCAATGTTAGTGTTATCAAATGATGCACAAGAATTCCAGTAACCAAGTAAGCCATTAACTCTTCATACTTCAGTTTCCTAAGTAACCAATATGTTCCCCAGGCTCAGCCACATTGATTTTTCAAGAATCTTCAAAGGTTTGAAAAAAATCACTGATAATTAAAAAATACATATTGCTTGGTAAGAGTTGGAACTAAGCTCAAAATAAATCCATCCTGGTATAACCTCCTTCTGGTTGCTCTGGAAAGAAAAAGAACACTGAAACACTGATACGTAAGAAAATAGCCAAGATGAAAAGGAGGGAAGAAAGGCAGCTCAAAGTGAAGAAATGACACAGACCTCCCACATACACACTTTAAAAACTTTATTTATATAAAAAACTCATTTGTTTTTAAAAGCATTAACAAGAGAGAAAGAAAAAAGAAAAAGGTATGGAGCAGAAGACATGCCCCTTAGTAGTGTTCGGTGGGAAGGTGGGATTTTTGGTTGTCTGGAATTGAATGTTTAGTGTTTTTATAAATGAAAGAGGAAAAAAAAATAAAGGTCCCCAAAGCCCATGGCTATTCTATTACCCACACCCCACCGAGAAAAAAAAAGAGCACCAGAAAAAGCAGAGGAGGACAAGAAAAACCAAGAGTGGAGCCAGGTCTAGATGGGGAAGTTCCCCTGTGCAGTGTGCTCTGAGGGTCACAGAGAGCAAAAGGCTCCTTTTTGCCAGAAAAGGTGGATGAGACTGGGAAGATATGGGGAGGGGAGTAAATAAGGAATTTTAATGCATGGGGTAAGGGTTTGGTGGGTTGTGCACTTTTCTCCTACCCCATAGCCTCAATATATAAGGGAAGGGGAAGAGAGGGATTAAGAATTCCAGTTGCATTGAACAGAGTTTTTAGATTAAGGGAAGTAGAAGACAAATAAGGAAAAGGGTTTAAAAAAAAAAGAACCCAGATAGCAGCTGACTTCTTTAGCTCAACCTGCTAATACATACGAAAAGTAAGAGGGGCACATTTTGGGGAAAGGAAAATTGGGGAGAAACCTTATATTCACTACAACCCCTTCAGAGATGATGGTATATACTGGACAACTAAAGAGTAAGAGTCTTACCACTTACTCCTACTGATCTTGCTTTGAGATTAATCAGGATGAGATTTATACAAAATCCCAATGACATGCTATTGAGCAAAAACTTGCTATGGCCAAAATCAGAGACTACGCCAATCCCCAGAATCTGAGGTTCTCTAGATCACCTCTCCTCTTCATTCTGCTATTGAGGGCCAATAGTGGGTAAGAAAGCAACAAAAGACAACTTGCAAAATCATGAGAAATGAGACTGCAGAGGCAAAGAAAGGCACATGGAAGGGAGGGAGGAGATGCACCCCAGGCCAAAGGCACAAAGAAGAGGCAAAGCCAGGGGCAATCCCCACTTTACAAGGGGAAAGGGGACTAGAGTTATGTACACCAAGTCCTGCAGTTGGCCGAGCAATACAGGGAGGAGGTAGGGGAGGATAGGCCTACAGGGTAGGAAAAGGATAAGTGGGGTAGGGATTGGGGGAAGCCAGCTTTGAAGCTTCCTGCCAGTTTCAGACTAACCACTTCATGTACATTCCTTCTAGCTCCTCCTAGAGGTTCCTCTTCTTTCCAAAAGATACCTTTCTGCTCCTTCTCAACCAGAAAGTCTTGGCATTCTCCTCTTGTAAATGGCCAGGACAAGTCAGCAGACTTATCACAGAGTTGGAGAGGAGGATTAAGGACACAGCCTCAGTAAGGGGCAGCAGCAGCCCAGGGTTGGCATGAGGCTTACGGAAGAGATGGAGTCAGTAGGTCCACGATGGCCCCTGCCTCAGAGGTGAGGAAAAAGGGGTTCTCAATCCCAGTTTTAGGAGGCCTTCACTTAATAGAGGGCCCCTGCCGGTTGGTACCATTGCTGCCAGCCTTCTTTGATTCATAAATAGACACTGGAGTAAGAGAAGAACTCATACTTCCCATTCTCCAAAAGAAAATTAAAAGGTCCCTTCCCCACCAGGAAAAATAATCTTAAGAATCATCAGTATAGCAGATTGCTGGACATTGCATATACAGAATGTTAACTTCCAATTCTTCCCATGGCTTCCAGTGAAGATTCCCACTCTCTCTCCCTCTCTATGTACAAGGCCAAGAGTTCCAGGGAGAGCTGGCAAAGAACTAATCTGTAGCAGTTTCTCAAGATATGCAAATAACTGAGTCAGATTCCTTAGGAGAAACCAGAGGGATTGAAGGGAGCAGGGGAGGGACAATTAAACTTCACTGGAAGAAGTTGAGAGTTGATGGAATGAAGACAGCCGCTTTGGGCTGTAAGGGCAGGAGGCAGCCTGGCAGTTGGCACAATCGTCCAGCGAAGAAAAGGAAAAATCATCAGTCCATTTCACCACCAAAAAATAAAAGTACATATGTTATAAGCCCAGACGGAGTGGAGATAGTGGTGCTAAATCTTCTGCTGTGGGGGAAAAAAGAAAAAGATGTTAATAGGTTTGGAAATAAGAAGACCTGAAAAAAGATAGTCAAGCAAATCTGGAAGAAGGAAAGCAGCACATAATGGAGATCAGATCACTAGCTGCATATCCCAGGCTCGTAAGAGGTAATAATCACAAAAGCAGAACTCCCCAGGCACCACATAGCTGAGACTAAAGTCTCTGCCTGATCAGATCAGCAAGATTGGCAAACTGCTGGCACACAGGAACCTCCTTCCTGAAGGACAATCTTGAGGGTGACTGGAGGACATACCATGGTGGGGTAAGACACTTGGTCCCCCTTATCATCCAAAACCAACTCATCCAACTCTTCCTCCAGAGATTCCTGCCCCTCGTCCTGCTGTGAACACATGCAATTTGTTAGTATGAGAGTAGAGATAAGAATCCCATGAGTGTGTGCCAGACCTAGGGAATATCCCAAAATTTGTAAATTCAAACAAACAAGGTAGTAAGAAGGACAAAAGCAATCATAAACAGGCAGGTACAGAAAGGGTGATGTATGATAACAGGTAAGTCAGTGTTAGTCATATCAGTTAACACTTTTACAGACTTTCTTCCCCCAACTCAACGAATGCAGAAAAATAGCCCAAGAAATCCCAAGATGAGTGAAGCTCTACTTTTTCCTGGAAACTCCTACCAGAAAATAATGCTGTCTTTCTTTGTACTTCTCCCCACTCTATTTCATGAAACGTTCAGGCTTCAAAAAAGAAATAGCCTTAGAAAACAGCAAATAGAGAATTTACCATCAAGGGTGTTCCCTTCAATGGCTCCATATCGCCCAGATCCCCAGATCGATCCAGTGTTCTGTTGTGGTCCCCTCTCTCATTCAGTGTGGAATAGTTGTTATCTAGTGAAAAAAGTACACAGAAACATAACATTCCCCTCTAGTATACAATATGTATCAAGCAAGGAAGTGTAAGTAAGGCAGCTCTATTAGGAACTGAGCTGTGCCAAATGATCCTGAAAGGTATTAAAGTCTGATGGTCCTGGACTTAAAGGAACTTGAATATAATGAAAAAGATTATATAACCAAGATTATATACCCAGAATATGACACATAATAAGACTTAACTGAAGAAATCTATCTGGACAAAGTACTGAAATTAAGAGAAATGTAAATGTAATGTAATGCAATGTAAATGACCTGACAGACAAAAGAGAACAGAGCTTGAGTTAAGCCTCTGGGGAGGAAGATAATTCAGAAAAGCAAATGGCAAGGACAATCCTACAGAAGGTATGAATAAGCAAAATAAGAATGGGAACAAAATGAAAAGACACCAGCAAGAAGACCAGGTAGGCGGGAAGAACGTGCAGAGAAGACAGGGACGGGGACAGGCGGTGAAGAACTGAATTGAGAAACAGGCTTCATACGAAGTTTTCTATAAACTTCTGGGTAAGTGCAATGTGGGAAAAGTAGATGGATCAAGTTTTACTAAATTTCCTCACCTTCTTCCAAATGGAAACAATCAATCAGCCAATGTTCTTGTGGGATGATAAATGGTGGTGGTATCAGAAAAAACTACAAAGCTGGACAGCTCTCCTCATCCCACTGAAATACAACTCCATAACCTTAGGCAGGAATTAATCACCTACCTAGTGATTTTGTGTTTGATCCCATATTGCTCATTTGAATTTCCTCCCGATCAGGTTTCTTATCTACATGGAGTCAGAAAGTTATCCAGGTCAAAAACCAGCTCTTCAAAACCTAAATACATCATAAATTCCTATCTGGTCTATCCTTCTTCCCCTCCTTCCCTATAGACTTTAAATATAAAACATCATTCAATCTAAGCCAGCAGTTTATGAAACTACTTGGTCTCAAGACTGCTTTGCAATCTTAAAAAATTAAGTCCCTAAAACATTAGGATCCAAAGAATTTTCATTGGTGTGGGTTATATGTATTAATATTTACTGTACTGAGAATTTTAAAATGTCTATTTCATTTTTTAAAAAATGAAGTTATCACGTTACTTTTTTTTGTTTTCGCCAGTACTAAGGATTGAACTCAGGGACTAATATAAATATGCAAATGCCACTGAGCTGTGCCTCCAGTTCTTTTTATTTTAAGACAAGGTGTCACTAAATTACCTAAACTGTCCTTGAACTTGGAATCTTCCTGCTTTAGCCTCCCCAGTAGCTGGGATTATAGGCGTGTACCACCACACCTGCCTATAAACATTTTTAATTAAAAAAAAATCATTTTTACATTTTTGTACATCTCTTTATAAAGTTTGGCTTAATGAAACAGAACTGAATTCTCTTTTTCTACATTCAATCTGTTATAACACATTGCTTTGGTTCAAGTATAATGAAGAAAATCCAGTCTTACATAGATAAGAAGCTGGAAAAGGAAGGAAAAATTTAATAGTCTTTTTCAGTAACTGAATATTTTTCTTTTATAGTATATGAAAACTCAATAAGTAGTAGTTTCTTAAAGTAATGTGGAATGTGAAAACAAACTAACAATCCCTTTGTATTCTGTTAAACTAAAATCTATTGGCTTGTCTTGCATTTGGAATGTACCAATTACCCAAGCACAATTTTGAAACACCATGGCACTGGTCCCTTGCAAAATACTAGTTCACAGAGCTTTGTAGATGTTTCAAAAGTTAACATTATCTATATACCTCTATCCATCCATCCATCTCTGGATAGACAAACTGAAAATCACATTCCTTAATATCACCAAGGATTTTATTAGAAAATTCTTTTTTTTTTTATTAGAAAATTCTTAAGTATTGGGACATTACCAGACTCACAGAGGCTGATCCAAGTTTTTCAAAGTTATAATTTTCACTTGAAAACTCAGGCACCAAATATTGTCAGTTAAGTGACAAGCTCACTGCATTCAATTTTGAGGAAATATGTGTTAAATACCTATGTCCAATTACAATTTGTCAGCCAGTCATTTCTTCAAGTAAAATGCTATTTCATAAAAAAAATTGCTATTCCAACTAGTAACTCCAACAATACCACAACTGCTTTGAGTATACCCTATTTCATCAGCACAGAATATTTAAAAGATGTATACTCCAGGACAGAAACATAAAAATATTTTTACATCTCTACTAAGTACATTCTTATGTGAAGATGGCTCTCCCACCCTGCAGGCTTTTCTTCCTCTCTTTTACCTGGAACCCTCATTTAACGATCACTTTCATAAGATATAATATATATTCAAATGGGAAATCTTGTATTTTCCTTGTTTTTTTTTTATTTGTTTTTGTTTTTTCCCCTAGTACTGTGTTTTGAACCCAGGGGAGTTCCATACAGCTACATGCCCAGTCCTTTAAAAAATTTTTTTAATTTAAAGTAAGGTCTCACTAAGTGACCAAAGCTGGCTTCAGACTTGGCAATTCTCCTGCCTGAGCCTCCTGAGTAGCTGGGATCCCAGGCATGTGCCACTGAACCTGCGTTCCCTTTTGATTCTTTTTTAAACTGTAAGTTCATGGTAATGAAGACTACAACTCTTTTGTGTGGTATCATTGCTCTGGGCCACCAGCAGCATGCACTACTGCTTCTGTGCCATCAGTGGAAATTTTTAACAGCTTCAGGACTCTCAAGAACCACTCATGGAAGCAAAAGCCAAGCATCCTTAAGATAAAAAGAAACACAAAATATACTTAAAGTGAAAAAGAAAAAAATTATAAAACAAAATATATGATTTCTCGCTTAAAAAAATGTGCTTGCTCACATGGCAAAAGGTTTTTAAAAATTATAATCCAAAATAATAGTGGCTTTCTCTTGGTAGTAGAAATAACTGATTTTCTATTATTTTTCTAGTCATCTATTTTCTAACTTCAACAACAAATATGTATTACTTGATATTATAGAGACATTTAAAAGGGAATAAAAAGGATCTAGGGTTCACTACCCAGTGACTTTAAGTTCACAAGCAAAAATAGAGGAATCACACACAGACAAATTGCATGTTTTGATTTCTAAAGTTCAGACCTATCTGCCTGTGCATTACAACTCTGGAACAAAGTATTATTCCCCTCCCCCCAAAAATTACCTCAATCAGAAACAAATATATATCTTATTTCTTAGTTAATAAGTCCATTAAAGAATATCAGTAGTGGCTAAAAGAAGAGATGTGTGTCCCCTGGATACTATACCTGATTTTTGGTTCCGGTCAATAAGAGGAAGAGTGCTATCATCATATGAATGACTGCTCTGGCTTCTAGAAGCACTGTTTAGATTCACCTGGAAGCAAATAAAATGCCATGTCACAGAATACTCATTCACCCAGGTCTTTTTCCTACCCTCCCAAAGTTTGTCCTACCCTGCACCTCCTTCAGAGGCTCTTCTTAAACATGGGTTTCCACCTTTCCATCTCTACGCTCACTGGCATCAGTCCCTAACACACATCTTATCCCTCAATGGGGTTAAACCTCTACATTCCTATTTCCAACTCTTAAAACAACTTGGAGCTAGAGCAGTGGCTTGGCTGTTACAGCACTTGCCTGGCATGCATGAGACAGAGGTTTAAACCTCAGCACCAACATACAACAAAGTGTTGGAGCAACAAAAGCCACAGGTAAAACTAAATAAAACTGATTCTCTTTCTCTCTCTCACCTTCCTCTCTTTAAAAAAAAAAAAAAAAAAAAAAAAAAAAAGGAAAAAAAAGACAATTCAAAAGGGTTGAATAAATGAATAAATACCTTACATAGTAAAACAATAAGCTTCTGTTTGCATTCCTGAACAGAAAATTACAAAAGTTCCAAACACTCATACTATCAGAAGGGAACAGTCTCAGAAAATGGTAAACTCACTCAAAGGGCCAAAGGGGGATTTGGAGATGTTGCCAAGGCCATAATCACCTTTTTTCACTACCAGCATTTAATCACTGCATGTTATGACAGAGGGAGACCAGAACTAGTTCAGCAGCAACTGAGCTGTAGGCATCACTCTTGAGAAGAAGTAAAGCAAAATAAGGTCTTCACTAACTGAAAGACTTGGGTTAAAAAAGATTTAGTCTGATGGTGAAATAGAACAAACCAGAGAATATATAAGCAGTACCCTGGAACCAAGAAAAAAAGGAGAACATCTTGGTCATGAGAATTATTATACCTGAAAGTCTGATTTCTTCCATCCTTCTTTTTCCAGTGGCTTCCGCAGTTCCTTGTAACCCCAGATTGTCTGTAATACAAGTGCTGCTGCTCGAACTTCTTTTTCTGAGCGATTCCTTTTGAGAAAACACCGTATGAAATTTGGATATAAGACCAGGAAAAAAGCTTAGAACATACATTCTCTAGTCACCACACAAGAATATAAATGCCAAAATGACTGAAATAAAATTTTTACCAAAACCTATACTCTGTCCCAAACAGTGACACAAAATATTGTTTGACATAAGTGTCTATTATCAATTTACGAATCAACATTAAGTCAGAAAATACAACAATGTCTCTTCACACTTCACACGTAAGGAAGAGGAAATAATCTCAGAAAACAAGAGGAGGGCTGGGGATGTGGCTGAGTGGTAGAGTGACTACCTGGCATGTGCAAGGCCCTGGGTTTGATCCCCAGCACAGAAAAAAAAAAAGAGGAAAAGTTTCCTCCAGCAATCTCCCTTTCATACTTAAAATTATCCAGCTGTTGTTATAAGTGTAAGCTCACCCTGATTTGTTGATCAACACCAGCTTCTCAATACCCTGCGTCTCTCGAAGCTTTTTGGCAGCCTCTAAGTTCTCAGCAATAACTTCATTGATGGTATTCAAAAGTGAGACCACGGTGTCCTCAGAGAAATTCCAGGAGGAGTTCTGCTGCCCTCCTGGCAGATTCTTCACCAAGTTAGGAATAGCATGTTTACCTACAAAAGTAAGACAGAAGGAACACAAGCAGGGAGAAAAGGAAAAGTTAGGCTATGAGGAGTTTTACACTATACTTTATATTGATCAGATCAAGTATAGGTATTATGTATATGAATCTGCTTCATTACCCTGTAGGACTATCATATCAAAAGGGCAAAGGACATGAAATAACAATGAACTCATTATCCTTCCTTCCTTCTTTCCTTCAATCACATTAAAACAATGTGAATACTGTAAATCAGATGTTACCCAGTCCTTTCATATTTTCTAATGAAAATAATACATTCAATATTATAGTAATTTAATAGAATGGAGTCATTATGAATTTAAAAGATCAACAACCTACGCTCTGCCACTAACTAGCTATATTAACTCTGGGAAAATTAACTTCTATGACCCTGTTTCCTTATCCTATTAAAAAAGAAAAAAAGACGTTTGTAGGGGCTGGAGCAGTGGCTCAGGGGTTACGGCGCTTGACCGGCATGCACCCATACATGGGTTCAAACCCCAGCACCCACATACACAACTAAGTGTCAGAGCAACAAAAGCCATGTGAAAAATAAAAATTGATTCTCTCTTTCTCACTATCCTTCTCTCAAAAAAAAAAAAAAAAAGACTTTTGTAAAGTGGTGGGGCTTAAATAAAATCAGAGAAGTGCTTAATAATGCCTAGTAACAATGTAGGTACTCAATAAATAATAGCTATTAATATTCTATTTTTGAAGAGTCATCTCTTCTAGAACCATTAGACCACATGCCTTCACCAGCTCTCAGATTCATAAACTATTGAGGGCTAGAATCCTTCTTTTTGGTGACTTCAATAAATAACTTACTAGCACCTGCAGACACTGTGCTAGGCGCTGAAGTAAGAGCTGGCACTCAATTCCTTACCAATTAACTCTTTGTTTCGAGCATCCACAGCCAGATTTCTCAGTGCTCCAGATGCGGCTTTCACTACCCGCTCATGTTCATTAGTCAGGAGGTCCGCTATGGCTGAGAGAGCCTTCTCTTGACGTAGAGCAGAGCGAATGTATCGACCATACTAGGTAGCACATGAAAAGTGGTAGAACAGATTACAAATGACAGCAAACTGGCTATCTAAATTTTCCCAGCTCCAAATCAAAAGGTACTTACTGTCCAGCGCCCAGCACACAAGTTCTGGATAGCTCCAGCAGAGGCTTCTAGGATAGCAGGAGTCTTACTCTCCTTGAGGAGCGAGATGTATATCCGAACCACCTCTGGCTGAAATAAGAGTTCATAGCCTACACAAGAAAGGGCAAGAAGGCAAAGAATAGTATCAATACCCACAAACCAGTCTCTGGTTGGCAGGCATCCAGGCTCAATACTCAGGGGCAATGGATTTACCAATAGGCTTCCTGAACTCCCTCACCCACTCAACAGCCAACCCAGACACTTGATTCTTAAGAATAATTAGTCATGATAAGAGGCAAAACAGATAATCAACTCATCATGTTCAACTCCTTTCTCTCCTTACTCCTTGACTCTTCTCCCCCACAGCTTACTTTGGTCTTGATTCTACCAAGTGCTCTCCAGAGATTCAGTTAGCTCATTGATAGCAATCAAGGTTACAGGTCCCTCATCTCAAATGAATTATTTTTAATTTAACCCAGTCATTCTCCCCACTTTTACTTTTGAACAAAAGGAACTAACATAGATTAAATAACATGTTAAAATTTTAATACTTACAAAGAGCTAGACTCATCAATACAATGAATCTAAAGATCCAAATTGTAATAAAGAGCAGTCTTCTAAGAGTAAGGTTTAAGTCCCTAAAACTATAGTGGCCACTTAAGGTAGTAGCTAAGTTTCTGCTCTAGTCTACCCTCAGAACCTTATCCTATCCTCAAGTAACCTGAAACAATGTCTTAACAAGACGGCCTTGGCAAATTACTGCCATAATATAGAATTTGCCAATATTTTTACCATCACTTCACATCCCTAAGTCAGGGAAGAGAAAATGGTAAACATGTTGCATAAAATCTACTGTTGAGTTATCAAAAACCTATCTGTGGGCTATGTTGATGAGTCCTTTGGACACTGAAAAGAAAAAAAAAAAAAACTTACCTCGAGCAGGACTAGTTCTTTTAGGGAAGTCCACTGTATCATTTGCTGGATCCTCTGTGGGTTTTTTCCCTGTAGAAACAGGAAAAAGGCGCAGGACAGGGGGAGAACAGGAGTCAAGAATTTTAAAAAGGAAAGATTTCACCTGGCACATTATTCATTCTTCAGTCAGAATCTTTGGATCAGAGATGCATCAAAAGGGGCAAAAGAAGGGGAGCCCCCCAAATTGTCCCAAAAGAGGGCTAGGCAGAAACAAGACAGAAAACAGGCAGCAGATAGATACAACAAGGATAACCACTCTTGTCACTATTGACCTATGTTCTGATAACAGGGACTGCTGCCCAGAAACATCATGCCACGATCCATGTGCTCAGAAGAGCTAAACTTGCTTCAGTGATTTTTCCTCAACTCAATGCCTACATGCATCCACAGGGAAGGGTTAAGCAAGGAACTACTAGGGAAGCTAAAACCAAAACATGCAAATTAGAAGTAGACAAGCTCCTTAAAAGATTCCACTCACCTCTGGAGAACCATTCATCTTCCAATGCGTCACCCAAGTTGGAAAGCAGAGGAGAGAAATGAAGGAAGAAAAATGCAGGAGAAAGATGTCAACAAGATCATGGACAAATAAGCAAGAAAGCACACAGAAGAAAAGAAAAACATGGGAAACACAAAGGAAGAATGGGGGGAAGGCTGCAGATTAGTTGAGTTCTCATCCTTCTCTGCCCCAGTCATTCACAGCAGTACCACCACCACCACCACCACCACCACCACCACTACCATGATCAAAGCACAGCACAGGGAAGCAGCAGCAGAGCAACAAGACAGTCTTGACCATCCTGTTTGCAAGAATTCCATACCTAAAGTTAAGTGTTCCTTCCTTTCCCTATCCCACATTAAAGAGCAAGGAACAAGGAACTAAATCTCACCTTTGCCCTTCTTGGCCCCAAAGCAACTGGCAGCATGTGGCCCAGTATTGTTGGCCACACTGGGAGGTGCCTCTTGGTAACGCTCTGCCTGTGGGATCTCCCGGTGGACTTGATAGGATAAGTTCCGCAGTAGGCACACACAGTTCTCCACAAGCTTAGGGACGCAAGACAAAAGGTTTGATGAGAGAAGAGAACACCTGTGGTGACTTTGCAGCAAATTCCTCATATCTTAAGGTAAGACCCAATATGCATTTAATAGCTTTTGCCAACCCCAAAACTGGATCACTGTCTTTCCTACTTAGAAAATGTTCAATCTTAGAAGACCACTAGGCAGCTTTCATATAAGTGTGAAGGAAATTCTAAAGAAAACTATCCTAAGTTGAACACCCAATTTAGGGAGAAAGGACTGGTATAGGCATTTTATGTAATTTGAAAGCATGAATGGGTAGGTTTACACTACAAGTACCTTGTAGATGCAGTGAATGGAATTAACCCAGTCATTAACTTACCTTGCTATCTGAATCCTTCTGTCCAATCTCAGCCTGAACAATGAAAATGAGGGCATCAACTAAGCCATCACATTCCCGAAGTTTCCGGCGAGCTTCACTCCTCTCTGAGCTCACATTCCTGAAGGGCAACCAGGAGGTATTTAAAATGACTCAAATCCAAAAATTTCCCCTTAAATATCCCACAACATCTACAAGCTTCCTCAATACCCCTTTTACTTACTATAAGTAGTAGTAAATACCTATTATAAGCAAGGCACAGCTGTTGCAATAAAGTTCACTGATAGTCTCTGCTTTCTGAACCTTTACCATCCTGTGGGGTATGGGTTAATAATGTACACCAACAACAGTAATTCAAAGTAGAACAGATACTTCTTGAATGGAAGTACAAATATACAACAGGGCAAAGTGCCTGATTTGAAATACAGAAAACCGAGAGCAAAGACACGGATAATATAAGCCCAAAACTAGACAATTACCTTACATGTTATGGATTATGAACAAGTATTACACAATGAGACGAACAAAGTCAAAGAGGCATAAAAAAGAGGAGATGTGTAAGGGACAAGAAGCAAACCAACAGCAGGTATATGTTGTATATAAGAAAGAGTAGGGCTGGAGCGGTGGCTCAGTGGTTACGGTGCTTGCCTGGTATGCTCAGGTACGCAGGCTCAAACCCCAGCACCTCATACACAGCGAAGTGTTGGAGCAATGAAGGCCACATGAAAAACTAAATAAAGTTGATTTCTCATTCTCTCACTGTCCCCCTCTTAAAAATAAAATAATAAAATAAAAATAATTTTAAAAAGAATAGCAACAAAGGTAGACAGGTTGGAGTTGGAGTTTGAAATAAAAAAGACAGTAGTAGAGCTAAATAACAGGCTAAAGAATCTGAACCTTTGCCAGGCAGGAGGTGCACATCTGTAATCCCAGCTACTCAGACCTAGGCCCAAGGATCACAAACTTGAGGCCAGCCTCAGCAACTTAGCAAGACCCTACCTCAAAATAAAATAAAAAATTAAATCAGGCAAGGTGATACACACTTGTAATCCCAGTGACTCGGGAGTCTGAGGCAGGAGGATTTCAAGCTCAAGATCAGCCTCAGCAATTTAATAAGACCCTGTCATAAAGTAGCTAAGTGACAGAACACCCCTGGGTTCAAACACCAGTACCAAATTATGTTATATTGTGTGCATGTATGAATATGTAACAACAAATCCCATCAACATGTACAACTATAATACACCAATAAAAAGGGAAAAAGAATTTTAACTTTTTCTTTTTAAAGAAATTATATCAATCCTCAAAATTTCAATTTTTATATTCTCAAGTGCCTACTATTACCTAAGGCAGCCAGCTGTGTTGGTGAGCACCGACTCCCACTCAATATGGCGTGGCTTACAATCTTCATTAGGTTCCCTCTCCCAACCAGAATGTGGAATGATCACTTCATCCGTCAGGGCGTGCAGTGCATGGTCCACAATCTCCATTTTGATTGAGTCATGGGATGAAAGATTCCACAGGGTTCCTGGCAGAGACAATTTATCAGATGGCTCTCCAATGCCCAAGATAGTATGTTTGCAAAATGTCAAAGGGAATCCCCTCTGCAGCGACTTCTCAGTCTTCCCCAATGATCAAATATCGTGCATTGATATTCAAGCTTCTGTGTGTAATTCATGGTAAGAAATAAGTTTTATACTATATAAACATACAGATTATGAAATAAAATTTCATAAAAATAATACTTCCTGTAAGTAATGTTCACAGATCCATCTACTGATTTCTCCACCTCAACACTACTGTCATTTGGAGCCACTTATCTTTGTTGTAGGATGCTGTCCAGTCCATTGCTAGAAGTTTACCATCCCCAGTCTTTACTCACTTAATGCCAACCGCACTCTCTACTCCCACCCCAAATTACAACAAGCAAAAACAAGTCATCAAGTCATAACGTTGTAAATGTCCTAGGGGCAGGGAGAGGAATTTCCCAACTGGGAACCAATGGTCTACACACATTTTTTTCTTTTTTTGTACCAGGGATTGAACCCAGGGTCGCTTAGCCACTGAGCCTCATCTCTAGCTCTTTTTATTTTTTGAGTCAGGGTCTCACCAAGTTGCTTAGGGCCTTGCTAAGTTGCTGAGCTTTGTTTCAAACTTGCAATCCCTCTGCCTCAGCCTCCTGAGTCACTAGAATTACAGACATGCGACACTACACCTGGCATCTTTTTCTTTCTTTCTCTTGGAATGGTGATTGTGACCCACCATATTGTATTCAATTCACACTATCAGATCACAATTGAGCATCTGAAAAAAAAACACTATTCTAAATAAAGCCAAGGATCACAAGGTCAAATGTCTAAATAGGCCAGGCATGTGAGTCAACACAGGCATACATTTAAATTACACAACTGTGGGTAAATGGTAACTGACATTCAGCTTCCATGTCTGGTAGACAACTTCCTTTATTACTACAGCTGATTAAAGATAAAGAATGTATTGGGGGGCTGGAGTGGTGGCTCGGTGGTTACGGCACTTGCCCAGCATGCCCAAGTACATGGGTTCAAACCCCAGCACCCACATACACAACTAAGTGTCAGAGCAACAAAAGCTGTGTGAAAAACTAAATTTTAAAAAAATAATAATAATGCATTGGAAATAATTGCAAACTGGAGAACACATGCCCCCAATCAGCTCAGACCAAATACTGCTAGTGAGGAACAGACCCATCATTACCCATTCTTCCACATATTTAACAGAAACTAAGAATCTAGAATTTTAAGTGATATCTTCTGAATTTTAAACATTAGCAATCAATTCTTTAAAATTTAAAAAATCCTGTGTGACACAAATTTGTGAGATAGATTTGAACTAAAGTTCACAATCTATATAATCAAAAGTTAAAGGAATAGAAACCCCCTCTAACTCTCAATTTCTCTAGAAGTCACCCAAATCTAGCACTTCCTAGGACCTAAAACTCACCAGTAATGACTTCAGTAAGATCCATGTCACGAGCCTTTCGGAGTAACCGCACAAGGGCAGGAACACCATCACAGTTCTTTATGGCAATCTTGTTATCTTGGTCCCGTCCGAAGGAGATATTCTTGAGAGCTCCACACGCTCCAAGGTGCACTTCCTTTTTGGGGTGGTCTAATAATCCCACCAGCACTGGGATGCCCTTGAGCTTCCGCACATCTGTCTTCACCTTGTCGTTGCGGTAGCATAAGTGTTGCAAGTATGCAGCTGCATTGGACTTGACAGCATCCAAGCGGAATCCCAGCATGGCGATCACCTCTGGCAGCTCAGGCTGTCTCCAATTTGGAGGTGGGGGGCCTCCCTTGCGAAGGCTATCCAAGCTTGCTAAACTTCCCCGCTCATGCTGGGCCAAAGGAGCCCAATAGTACTGATCTGTTGGCACCTCCTCACCAATCATGTCTTCATAGCTCCTACAAATTTTTGGAAAAACCAAGAGAGAAGAGGAATATATCAAGTAGTTAATCTAGGTTACTGGACACTCCTATTACTCTTCATATTAAGGATTTACCCCAGCACTGACACACAGATTATATATCTCCTTTGCATTAATAATATGCTAATGAAGTTTAATAATTTTAAAGGCTTCAATTAAATTAAAACTACTCTTTTTTTCTTTCATTTGCTGACCTAGAAAGTAGCATTCACAGAAGTTAATCACAAAAAAAAGAATCAGTTTCTAGTTACGTACATGTATCTGAATGATGCCTGAAAGTTATTAATTTCTTTGGACAGAAATTAAAATAAATCCTCAGACAGCAGAGTTAACTGAAGCAAATAATTCAATATCACAAGAACTCAGGCAAACAAAGCCTGAGAACAGTTCTAACAAGGCGATAGTTAAACAGGAAACGATGCATTTATACAAAGGAAACAGCTGGTGGAATAAGACCCTAAACATGCTTCATATTTAAGATTCTCCTTACCCTGTTTTGTAAATTACAAAAGAGGGAGGGGCTGGTAGAGAAAAATAGAAAGTAACTTGCTACATCATATGAAGACCTGTCTTTGGTACTGATTATATATAAATCTGAACACGAATTCTCACAGTTCATATCAAGATCAGATCTGTTACTCAACAAATTTTTTTTTTTGTACTAGAAATTTAACCCAGGGGTGCTTTACCACTAAGCTACCTCCCCAGTCCTTTTTTACATTTTGGGACAGAGTCTTGCTAAGTTGCTTAGAGCCTAAGTTGCTGAAGCTGGTCCCAAATTGCTGGGATTACAGGCATGTGCCATTGTATAAAGCTCTCAACAAATAATGCTTGAGATGTGTTCCATTCTCCAATTTCTAAATACCTTCAATTTTGTCAAAATGAAGTCTACTGACCAATGCTACATTTTGCTGCCCATCCACAACGAACAGAGTCAAAGCAATTTCAATAGAGAGAATCCAATGGGAAGATAATCCTTCCTGTTTCAGTACTACCACCAACCACTAGAGGGTGTGTCTGTTACACTATTATTTATTCATAAGACCAGGAAGAGACCCATTATCTCTGAGCTCATCTCATGTTGAGACTCCCACAAAAAAAGCGGAGAATCTGTTGTGTGGAACTCTCCAAATAAGACCTTTGTTTGCACCACAAAACCACTCCCACTGCCACCAAACACTCAAGGTAGGCTTCAGCTGAAGATCTGCCTCATATCAACATCAACCACTCTCAATAGTGATTCAGAGGCTTATACAAACCGTTTAGTAAAAAAAATCGCCAAGGCTATTTCAAAACATCAGTGAAACAAGTGAACAAGTCACATACCTAAGTTTTAAGAGAAGGCTACTAAACAGTATGTAAAGAAAGATTTCATCTTAGAGGAAAAAATAGGGCATGTTTACAGATATAAGAAAAACCTCAAAGGCTATTCTCCAAAATGTTAACAGTAGTTCCTTATGAATGGATAGTGCACTTTTCTGGGGTTTTCAGGCTCTGCGTCATGCACATTTTAATTTTCTTATTAAGATAAGCAATTACAAAAACTACCATAACCAGATTTCAGTCACTCAAAGAAATCTTGTAATTCTTTCTTCCATAGGTAGGCGATCAAGGTTCTTTCACTTTACAAACAACAGAGCTGTGTCCAGAAAGATCAAATGACTTGCTTAAAGCTACACAGCTAGTGGCAGAGGTACAACTAGAACCAAGGTTTTTCAAGTTCAGTGCTTTTTACACTAATCACTGCCTCACTATTTAAGTTTGACCTTGTATTACTCTCCTACTCCAGGAACAGGAAGCAGCAAATGATCTTGCTAGTCAAGCAGGTTTCCAAGTCCAGTGTCACCCTGGAACAAACCCAGGAACCAGGCCCCAAACCCTTTCTCTGTCAACTGCCACAGAGACAGCACAAAATGGCCTAGCCACCCACACCGACCTGGGTCCAATCACTCTTTACTAATGAGGAAGTCAGAAAACCAGACTTTCATTAGAGCCAACACCCTGGGCAGACTACTTTGGTGATAGCTGTTATCTACCATGCTAGGTTGCACCAGCTGAGGTATGGTGCCCCTTCAGGAATAAAAGATGAGTCACATTGGAGTTGACTGGAGAACTAAGATATTTGAAAGGTGAGTGATTCAGGCTTAGATAATGGGGCCTCTATCCCATCCCCTGCCCAGTTCAATTCACTGTTAGTCAACACTACCTAATAGAAGAGGAAAGTAACCACTAAGGCATTTGCTTTACAAGGTCATGACCCCATACATAGAAATTCAGCAGCACCTGCCAGGGTACCCTCACCACCAAGACAACCATATATCTTCCCTTCTTATCATTTCTCTTTGTCTGGAAAACACAGACTCTGATTTACTCTAAAGGAGGATTTGCAGTCTATAGACCCAAACTATTTTATATAGCCCTAGAATTGAATAGTTCTCTTTTTGTTGTGCAGGGGTGGGGATGGTACCAACGACTGAACCCAGGGGCACTCTACCATAGTCACATCCCCAGCCTCTTTTTGCTTTTTATTTTGAGACAGGGTCTCACTAATTTACTTAGGGCCTCACAAAGTTGCTGAGGCTGACTTTGAACATACAATCCTCCTGCCTCAACCTCCTAAACTGCTGGGATTACAGGCGTGCACCACCATGCCTGGCTAAGTTTTTTTTTTTTTAAGAAAGAGAGAATCAGTTTTGTTTAGTTTTTCATTTGGCCAGGCACAGTAATGCACAGCATTCATCTCAGGCTATTTAGGGGGCTGAGGCAGGAGGATAGCAAGTTTGAGGCCAACTAGTACAACTTAAGAGAGACCCTGTCTCTAAAATAAAAAGGGCTGAGAATGAAGTTAAGAGGTATAGCACATGGGGCTGGAGCAGTGGCTCAGCGGTTAGGGTGCTTGCCTGGCATGCACAAGTATGTGAGTTCAAACTCCAGCACCATGTACACAACAAAGTCTTGAGCAACTAAGGCTATATGAAAAACTAAATAAAATTGATTCTGTCTTTCTCTCTCTCACACTGTTCATCTCTCTTAAAAAAAAAAAAAAAAAAGAGGTATAGCACTTGCATAACATGAGCGAGGCCCCGAGTTCAATGCCCAGCACTAAAAAAAAAAAAAAAAAAAGCAAAGAAACTTTCAGGAGCAAGTAAGTTGACTATTGTGTGGAATCAGGCCTCAGGCTCCTTTGTTTTTGTTGTTTTGTTTTTAAACACAATGATATTCTTTATTATCTAACTGCAGAAAAAGTGACATAAGCATCAGGCTCCTTTGTGATCTTCCCATCAACAAAAGGAGGTTAGACCTTAACAAGAGACCACAGAAAGCTATGGCAATGGAAGCAAAGCCCATTATTTAGAACATAGATCAAATCATCACAAGTCATTTCTATAATCAAAATATGACTTTTTTTATTCAGTTTTTCATGTGGCTTTCGTTGCTCTCAAATTTTGTTGTGTATGTGCTACTGGGGTTTGAACCTATGTCCCCGTGCATGCCAGGCAAGCACCATAACAGCTAAGCCCTAAAATATGACTTTTATAATTTTAAAAAAAGACCATATAGCCAAGTCAATTCTAATCAAAGTTGGAAAAACAGGGTAGGTTTCCAAAAGAAAAAAGGAAAAGGAAAAAAAAAAAAGATGGGAAGGGGTCACAAGTGTGTCTGATCCCTAAAAGTTCTCAAAGTAGAAAGAAAAGCCAGCTCTTTCCTATCTTGGAAAGACCCTTTCCTTCTCCTATTCTTGCCTACCTGAGGCGTCGGCGGGGGTCAGAGGGTGTCCCAGTGCGACGGGCAGTGCCATAGTCAGACATGAGGCCGTAATCCAGGTCTTCATAGCCCATACTACGCTGATCATCTTCTAGCCCATAAGGCTCTGGGTGAAAGCGATGCAGATCCACGCTGCTCCCTCCTACCCGAACCTGGGGCTGTGGCCCATAGACATCCTGTCTACTAGGTGCCCTATAACCTTCCATGTTGGGCCTGTATCGCTCCTCAATGCGGGTCACCCGGGACAGACTGCCATAGTTGTCACTGCCACCTGGATAACCATCTTCATAGTGGCGGCTATATCCATCAGGAGGGTAGTGGAAGTTCCTAGGAAGGGTAGCAGTGCCTGCTTGGCCCACGTAGGGACCAGGTCCCCCATTGCCATTCTTGCGGAAGTCACGACCCAAAGTCTGGATATAGTTGTTGGAAACCGATGAGGCATCTACAGGCAGCCCATCTGGTCCCACAGGGACTGGCTGTACAGTCCGCGTTGTCACTGTCTTCACTACTTTCTTGACCTTCAATTAAGGAATGAGAAAAAGAACATAAACTACTGAAGAAAGGAAGTGATACAAGCTTAAATCCAGACCACTCCAATAAAAGAAGCAAACCCTTAAACGCCTTACAATCTACCATCTACCTTTCTTCTCATCCTACAGAAGTCTGCCCTGGCAATTACCGCCTCTAAGGAAGATCCTACAGACCTCAGTATGCCTTTTCTCTTCCCATTCCATCAGATTTCCCCTCTTTTCTGTGTGAACAGAGATCATTTTCTTTGTCATTAGTAGAGTAGTAATCCTTCCTTCACCCTAATTAAATGCTTAATCTCTCCCCAAATACAGACTACAGAAAGACCTCTTCCAAGACCTTATGCAAATCTCAGCTTACTGTGGTCTCTGTACGTCGGGTGGTCCCATCATCTGAGGTCTCCACAGAGACAACAGACATGGCTCCTTCAGGGTCTTCCTCTGTGTAAGTCTCCACAATCTGCCCTGGCTCCTGCATCCTGGAGATGGTGCTATATAGAAGATGACTGTGATCCTATATGGGAAAGAAAATACTATTAAGTCATATGTGTTAACAACCCATCCTGGTAAGAAGCATAAGGGCCCCTTGGAGACAGGGACTGTTCGCGCATCCTTTACAGACCTCAAGATTTTTAGAGGGAGCCAACAGTATCTTTTGAACTTGTATAAAAGAAAAGTAAATATAATTTTTTAGTTCTAGTCATGTAACATGAACCAAGTTAAACATGTCAATAGCCATACTGACCCCAAGTAACTGAGACAGCAGATTTAACTTCCCAGATCTGGTCATCTATAGGCATCTAAATGAATATGAACTGTGCTAACAGGCCATTATCTACATCTGAGTGATCCTTTAAAACAGCAGCGTACACAATAAAGAACTTTTAAGATGAACCAGAAAATCCCAGCAAGATCAATCTTTTGACTGGTTCTATGTTACATTTCAGATACTGCTGAAGGCTTAAGACAAGGCAGATTTTAGGTAGGATTTCTGCAAATTACAATCATGCCCTCCCTAAAAAAGGAAAGCAGTACCTGGGATCACATGAGAGGGCAGGGAGGCAGTGATAAAGATCAACAGCCGTTCCTATTCATTTCAAAACAAAGCTACGTATATACTTTGTAGTTCCACCTTTTTACTTCCTACATGAAAAAAACTAATTAACGTACCAAACACTTAATTCACAAGTTACCAATATGCTCTTACATGCTGGGAAAGTAAAGAGATAGGAATGAAACAACCCAGGCCTTGAGACTGGAGCAGTATCAAGTACTCAGCGGTATCACACTTGCCTGGCATGCATGAGGACCCAGGTTCGAACCCCAGCACCACTTACACAACTAAGTGTCAGAGCAACGAAAACCAGATGAAAAACTAAATAAAATTGATTCTCTCTTACTCTCCCTCTCTCTCTCTTTAAAAAAAAAAAAAAAAGAAAGAAAGAAAGAAAAGAAACAACCCAGGCCTTGAGCCAAAGAAGTACCTGTGGTCCGTTGAGTTTCAAATCTGAAAACTTCTGTCTCTCAAGGTCAGCATCTCCCACAAACCGGCCGTTCTGAAACACAGCCACAAGAGGACAATTCATTTTGTTGCCTTCCTTTACTCTAGCAAACACAAATGTCTTTTTTCCCAAATAGGAAAAAAGGGCTTTCAAGAAGACATTTGTAGCCTGAGGTCCTTGTGTCAGTATTCATAAAATAACCACATCACTCATTAGTCTTAGTTAGCACTTTCCTCAAAATTGGAATGAGGCCTGGAACTCTGGCAAACTGGGTCTCTAGAACATAAAAAAGTAAGCTCCATGAGGGCAGAGAGGTTTTGGTGGACAGTTTTACTTAAGGCAGCATACATAGTGCCTTGAGCAGTACCTGGTACATAATAGTCATTCAAAAACTATTTGCTGAATAAATACAGATTCAGAAAAGTTCCCCTACATGCAACCTTTTTGGAAAACCCTGAGAATATAAGGAAAATTGAAAAGGCTAAATTAGGGAGTTTCCAAAAGCCTTTTTTATTATTCCATGAATCTTCATGTTCTGCTACTATTGGAAACTCCCATTTCAGGCAGGTTTTTTGTTTTTGTTTTTGTTTTTATTTTTGTTTTGTTTTGCTTTGTTTTTAAAGAAAGAAGAGAATAAGTTTCCCTTTTCAAATATGAACAAAAAAACCCCATTTCCCCTCAAAAACACCAGATTCTCAACATCTTTATCGTCAATTTTTACAACCATAGAACAGATTCCAAAATGTCACTTTTAAATTATTCTGTCTTAAACAGCAGGCAATGATCTAAAGACATTACACCACATAGAAATACATTTTTCCCTGCTCCTCTTCCAATAGAATACAGTGAGAGCCAGCCACCTTGGGAAACTCTTCCACCAACTCCACTCCCCTTTACATGGAGAGTATAATGCTGAGGGAGAGGAAGTTAAATATTACTTTCAGGAAGAAGGAAGGGTGTGGTTTCACTGCTGACCAGAAGTTAAAAATAAGAGAGCAAGAGAAAGAAACCACATACTAAATCCTGGAATTCCCCACCACCTCCAAGCCTGAATAGTCTTTTCAATACATATGTCTCATCCCTAACCCTCTACTCTAGCTCCTAGAAAAAAAACACTATGAACATTGCAAATACACAGCTTCCTTCAAATTCCTGATTATCCCCAACTGGAATTGTAACCTCTTGCTCAATCTGCAAGGTTTCTCAGTAGGAGGGACGTTCTCTATGTAAAAATTAAATAATCAAGCCAGGTGTGGGTGGCGCACACCTTTAATTCCAGCAACTCAGAAGGCTGAGGCAGGAGGATTGCGAGTTCAAAGCCAGTCTCAGCAACTTAGCAAGGTCTTAAACAACTTATCAAGACACTGTCTCAAAATAAAATATAAAAAGGGCTGGTGATGTGGCTCAGAGGTTGAGCACCTCTAGATTCAATCCTCTGTATCAAAAAATAAATAAAAATTAAATAATCAATTGAAAGGACTATCAGGGCTTAAGCACTGTTCTGGTTCCCATCCAGAGATTTCCTAAGATGCAGTGTGTCAAGCAATGCCACATACACACATACATACACACACACACACCAAAAAAAAAAAGGACATTACATCAGGGCAAAGTCAGACTAGATAAACCATAGGAAATACAAGATACTTCTCATTTCTAACACCAACTCTCCAAAGTCACATCACAGAGTCGGCCAACCATAGACCACTGGCTCCTGTGGTTATTTGGGTTAAACAACAGAATGTAGCTCCCTCTCCAACTCTAACCAATAGAATTAACAATGACCCCTTCCTCCAAGACATGATTTATACAGCCAACAAAAGAGCACACAAAGGTATATGGAACAGGGGTATACAATTTATGGATACAGTCACACCTTCTGAGAACAGACTGTTCCCTGAGGAGGACTGAAATGGAGCTGAAAGCACAAGAGGTCCAATTTCCCTAACCAATAAGTGGTATTTACGTTCCTGGATTTTTTAAGTCAAAAAGAGGAGGGGAAAAAAAAAAAAAACAGAAAACTGAAGTAACTTGACTAGAACTCCAAACTACATAATCCGTCATTATTAGAATTGCATCCCAACCCAGAAAACCCACTCCAACAAAACAGGAAGTCAGATGGATGCTACCAGAGTAAGTCCACCCACTGGGCACAGCAGCAGTACTACTTATGTGTCCTTCATGCTCGTTCACCAGGATGCATGGGCACTGGACATCCATCACCAAGAGGACAGCAGCTTCCCAACGGGTTCAGACCCTCTCCATGACCATGCCAAAGTCCTACCTGCAGGTCTGATGGAGAGAGGGGTTACCTGATGCCGGCGGGTGAGGGTGCCGTTGGCCAGGAGTGGGCTGGCATCTTGTGGCGAGACCCGGACGCGCTCCAGCTGCGCCGAGACGTGGCGCCGCTCCTCCTCCAGCGCCCGGGTCAGCTTCTCAAACTGGGCCTCTTGTTCCTTCACAGAGGCCAAGATGCTGGCGGTCGACTCCACCTCTGAGTCGTCCATGAAGGGAAGGGGCGGAGCCGCCGCAGGGCAGGGTAAAAAGGAAGGTGGACCACAGAGGGAGCAGGAAGGAGGGAGAAGGCCCCCCTCACTTCACACTATCGGGAACGGGTAAGAGAGGAGAGAAAAGATCACAGTCAGAGAAGACAGGTGAACTATTCATCCCAGAGCCAAAGATGCCCTCTCGTGGTTTTACTGCAGTGCAGAAAGCAAGCCACCACCAAGCCTGGGAGCCCATCACCAGCGTCTACTCAAGCAGGATCCTCTGCCCACTAGCCTCGCTACACCACGAAGTGCCTCCAGAGAGGACGGCTGTGACTAGATCCAAGTCTCCATGCTCTTGGTTGGAGAGGGCCAACGTGGCTAAACGTAATCATGACATGAGGTTAAAACTGGGGTCTTTTTCCCTGGAAATATTTGCTGGTATCAATTTAATGAAAGTTTTAACTCCATGGTACATACAGAGAAGCACTTGCTGTCCTGCATGACTAAGCCACTTCTAGAAATAACAGGACAGTACTGATTTTATTTATCCTCCCTCAGGTCTAAACACTAATACTGCTATACTAGTGGCAAAATATACTAATATCCTAAATTAAAAGGCCAACTAAGGCTGAGCACGGTGGACACGACAGTAATCCCAGCAACTGAGGAGGCTGAGACAGGAGGGTCGCAAGTTCAAACCCAGCCTCAGCAATTTAGCACGATTCTGGGTAAGTTAGCCAGACCCTGTCTCGAAATAAAAAAATAAAAAAGGGCTAGGGATTTGACTCAGTGGTTAAGTGTCCTTGGGTTCAATCCCTGGTAACAAAATAAAAAATAATAATAACCCCCATGTCAATGGCTACAACTTCCTACATCACTATAATCCTGCAGAAAGCTCTAACTAGACTTTGTTTTTACCCCTTTACTTGTTCATACTCAGGGTAAATATCCAAGTATCCAAAGGGTTTATATGTGCTGTTTATACAATAAATGATAGTATATAAGTGAAAAGCTCTTCATATCCTTATTATAAAACAGCAATCTGGCTGATAAATCAAGAGGCATTATAGTCATACTGCTAGACTTAGTTGATTTTCTCTTAGAAGCTATGGATGATCTTATGGCAGTCCAAAATACACACTGTTGAAAGGCAGGTTGGGGAATAAATCTTCCCTACTCTCCACCCTCTCATCAACCCCTAAGGGAAAAAAGGCACTTAAAAATATTTATTCTTAATAAATGTAATTTCCATACACACCTGTTAAGAGAAGGTTCGCAACTGATTGTTTTAACACAGAGAACAGCCCAGTCTAGATTCAAAAAAATCATGGAAGAAGCATCCCAGCCACCACAGCAAGGAGGAAGCAGGAAGGAGAAAGCTGCAGAAATATTTGAAAGAAAAATGGAAATGAGAGGAAAATAAAATATACCCAGTGTGTAAACACAAGAGGACCAAGGGGAGGCACTGGGAGCGAAAGGAAGTAATTTAAAATATGATTTGGATTGGGAGGCTGAGGCCTTAAGTGATTTAGCAACACCCTGTCTCAAAATAAAAAATGAAAAGGGCTGGGAATATGCAAAAAGTTAAGTTCCCCTGGGTTCAATCCCCAGTAACTAATAATAGTAATATTTATGTATATATCACCTAGTATGTAGTTTTCACTAAAACATGATTCTATTCTCATAGATTCTATTGTTCCTCTACTCATATCTGTATTTAGAACCACGAACTGTTTATAATATGGATAAAAACCCACTTACCCCTGTTCTCAGCAATCAGAGGGGAGTTTGTTATTGGAATGCCCTTCCCCCTCCTTCCCACCCCTAAGGCAGAAACCTCAAAGCCCAGTTCCAGCATGCCCATAAAGACATTGAGAAACCAATGCAATAGTAGCAGTGAGGAAGACAAGTGGGGACTAGTCTAGGCTGAATCTTTAGCTTAGGTTCCCTTTCCCACGCTCCCCAGAGCCCCACCAAGCACAAAAGCTTGCACCTATTTGCCTTAGAGTATATGTGGCATTCAGCAAGCAGAGTATTGATAAACAGGTGCCCGATAAACTCTTGAACTAATTCATTCCCTAAATCAGAGAACACTGGCACTCCTACCCAGCTATGAACTCCCATAATCACTTATTAACTCCTGTTCTTCCTTTCAGTCCAATGCCCATGGCCATTTTCTCACATTCCCACCCTACAATTTTAACAGGTAACTCAAAACGTCTTTCTTTAATAATTACCCTTATTTTAAAAAAACTGTTTCCTTTCCATCTCTATTTCTTCATTTTAAACACTCACCATCATCCACTATGTACAATGACCTATGAACCTTCCAACACCAAGAAGACTCCACTTAAGAGAGATTCTTCCAGTTACTGCGTTTGAGCAGGGCCTGCACTCCAGTTACCTCTGGCAACCTCTCCCTGTAATTATCTTTGCTAAGCCCAAACTACCACTACCATGGAGCATAGAGAGACAACCCTCCCTGCTGCAGACAGAAATTGTTATCCTGCCATAAAGCAGGGTCTGGAGAAACATTAGCTTCCTCCCACATTCATTCAGTTTTAAAGTGGACCAATTTGAAGATGACAGATTCCTAGGTCTAAAAGCAGGAAAATTTTCTGCTTGAAAGAAGGCAGAAGCAACAAACACCAGGCACAGTGGCGCACGCCTTGTAATCCCAGCTGCTCAGGAGGCTGAGGCAGGAGGATCTCAAGTTCAAAGCCAGCTTCATCAACTTAGCAAGAGCCTGTCTCAAAATAAAAAAGGATTGGGAATGTGGCTCAGTAATTAAGTACCTCTGGGTTCAATACCCGGTACCAAACAAAAGAAAAGAAAAAAGAAATAAAGTAGGCAGAAGCAAAAACTAAGTGGAATAGAATACAACTCAGACCAATCTAATTCCTTCCACTAGCCAACAATGGCAGTTAAATCCCTACCATGTCCCCATCTGTACAATGCCAGTATCAGCCCAATGTAACTCAGAGTTGCTGTACATATAGGGTGAGATAATGTATGTTACACAAATGTGAGGTATTATGTTGTTTCAAGAGTTAGTTTCTATTTTCCAATTATATTACTTCATGGTAATGTCTCAGCCCCAAACTATTTTGTGAAGTAGAAGATTAAATTAACTGGATCAAAAACATAACTGAGGCCAGGCCTGGTGGCACACGCCTTTAATTCCAGAAGCTCAGGAGGCTGAGAGACAGGAGGATCACAAATTAAAGGCCAGCCTCAATAAATAAGCAAGACCCTACCTTAAAACAAAAAATGAAAAAGCTAGTTACAGTGGCGCACATCTGTAAACCCAGGAGGCTGGGGCAGGAGGATCACAAGTTCAAGGCTAGCCTCAGCAACTTAGGCCCTTAGCAACTTAGTGGGACCCTTTCTCAAAATAAAGGGCTGGGGATGTGGCTCAGTGGTAAAGTACCTGTGGGTTCAATCTCCAGTACCAAAACTAAAAACATAACTGGATTCTAAAGAGTGGATGAGTTAATCACCCCTCTCCAATTTTATTTACGAGGAGGTCCCACGTAGGTCAGTGTTTCTGGGACAGAGATTGCTTCTCTAGTGCCTGGCAGTCATCACAGTATTACAAATCTATAAATGCTAAGTGCTTGATTCTCTATCCAGGGTCTTACAAGGTTCATTACCAAGGAAAAAGGAAATGTGAAAAAAACTAACAATTGTAGAATGTGTCACACTTATCCTCTCAATCCTTATAAAAACCATAAGGAAGTAAGTTTTATTGCAAATGAGAAAATGGACTCATAGGTGAAGAAGTTGCCCAAGGCCCCAGAGTTAACAGCTAATTTTGAATTTAAACCCAGGTCTGTGCCATTCAAGCCTATATTCTCTTTTCATACCATGTTGCCAAGTCCAAATTAGAAGTGCAATATAAGATGTATGACCCAGAACCTCTACCCTACAACTTGAGAGCTTTCTTCCTGTCATAAGAATAGGGGGAAAGAAAAGATTTCTATTTTTCTTCAGAATAAAGAATTATTCATATTCTACATTACAGGGAAAAAAAATAGAGGAAAAAAAGAAACAATGAGTGGGGGGGAAAGAATAATGGTCTTGAGCAAGCTACAGTAGAAAAGTCTTGCAACTCAGAAATTTGATGAAGTTTCTTCTCCATGCCACACACATCATAAAAAGATTATGCTACAGATCAGAGCTGCAAACCATTAACTGACTTTGGCAGACAGAATCAGGAAAGTCACATAAAACTGGTCCAACACCTTTCAGGTTTGCCACTTAATGTTTTTAAATAGATTATACTTGCTTTCACTAAAAAAAAATTAAGGAATTCCTGATGTAAGAAGGGTGGCACATGAAGTGAACCTAAGACTATTTCCTAAGAATAGCTGGCTTTATGCTTAACAAGCTATAGATCCTATATTACTGGATCCCATCCACACTAGAAGACCTATCTGTTGTTATCCAGAATCTAGATACCCTAATTTCAGCAATGACAATGATAAAAATTCAGTAAGAACTTCAAACCAAAACAAACTAAATTGAATCAGTGCCCAAAAGGACCAAATTACCAGACAATGACAACCAGAGTTGGGCAAAAACCAGTTACCAATAGCACAATCCCTATAAAGATTTGTTCTACTGTAAATCAGCTACAGAAACATAATTTGGAATATGATTCTTAGAAGAATATACACCTAAGAATATACACTTTGGGAGCTGGAGCGGTGGCTCAGGGATTGGAGTGTTTGCCTGACATACGTGAGGACCTGAGTTCGAACCCCAGCACCACATATGCAACTAAGTGTCAGAGAAACAAAGACAAGATGAAAAAATAAATAAAATTGATTATCTCTCCATACTGCTCTCCTTTTGAAAGAAAGAAAGAATGAATGAATGAATGAATATTGGCTTTGGCTATTTAAAAAAAAAATGAAATCATGTCCTTTGCTGATAAATGGATGGAGATGGAGAAAATTATGCTGAGTGAAATTATGCAAACCCAGAAACTCAAGGGCCAAATGTTTTCTCTCATATGTGGAAACTAGAGTACAATATAGGAAAAAGTGAGAAAACAATAAGTTTAGACAATAGACTCATCAAATACAGATTACCAATCAAACTGGGGACAACCTCACAGACTAGGGGGTGGAGGGGATGGAGAAGGGAGGGAAAGGAGGGATATATGACTTATGCACGTGTGGAAGTATAACAACAAACCCCTTCACTATGTAAAACTATAAAGAAAAATGAAATCTTTAAAAAAAAAAAAAAGAAAGAAAGAATACAGGCTTTGAACCAGGCATAGTGACGCACTCCTGTAATGTCAGTGGCTTGGGAGGCTGAGGCAAGAGGATCACAAATTCAGTCTCAGCAACTTAATGAGACCCTGTCTCAAAATGAGAATTTAAATAAAAAAAATTTTTAAACAAAGGGCTGGGGCAGTGGCTCCATGGTTAAGCACCCCTGAATTCAATCACTGGTACAAAATAAATAATATGTATATATATAACATGACATTGGACAAGTATCACCTAATCACTCTAAAACTCAGCCTTCTCTTCTATCAAATGGAATAGTAAAAATACATAGGACAACTATGAGGATTAAATGAGATGATTCATGAAATATTCTAAGGAAAAAGTCTTATTAACATGTAGAACATTATTAATGTTACTACAACTACTCTATGAACACAAGGGACTAGAGTTTTAGTGGTATTGGTAGAGTTTCTGAGTAAATCACACATCTGCCTATACACTTCTCATTTTATAGGAATTCTTCATACTCTTAATGGAAAAAACAAAAAACACTACAGACTAGAAGTCAAAAGGCCTAGGCCCCAACTACTGGCTCTGCCAAAAACTTGCTAGGCAACCGTGGAGAAGTTATAGCCACTGTAAGCTTCAATCTCTATTACCGGAATCTGGCAAGGTGGTATCTGCTATAACTTCAGCTACTCAGGAGGAAAGAGAATGCCAAGTTCAAGGTCAGCCTCAGCAATTTAGCCCAGGTCCCTAACCACTTAGTGAGATACTGTCTCAAAAAGGAAAAATGACTGGGGCTGGGGATAAAACTGAGCTAATTTATTTCCCCACCTCTGAACAGGTACGTATATCCAATGACCAGAGTTAGGCAAACAAGCTGTTACTGAAAGACAGGAAAAAAATTTTGTCTTAAGATGGAGAACCCTAAACTTCACCAATCTTGAGTTCTTAGGAAACAAATTTTATCTTCTGTAGCCATCCCAAAGGTAGTTCTCCTCCTTTCTTCTTATTTACGCATTATAAAATCAACCGATTTCACAAATTTATGCTTTTCCTCTAAAAGAGATGATAAGCAAAATTTCATTTCCACATCTTATAGGCATATAAAATAGTTTTTATTTAAAAATACTGAGGGCTGGAGCGGTGGCTCAGCAGTTTCAGCGCTTCCCTGGCAAGCACAAGGACCCGGGTTCAAACCCTAGCACCACATACACAACTAAGTGTAAGAGCAACTAAGGCCATGTGAAAACCTAAATAAAGTTGTTTCTCCCTTTCTCTGTCTCTCTCTCTCACTGTCCCTCTCTCTTTAAAAAAAAAAAAAAAATGCTGAGGAACTGGAGCGGTGGCTCAGTGGTTTCGGTGCTTGACTTGCATGTGCAGGGACACAAGTTCAAACCCCAGCACTATGTACACAACCAAGTGTTGGAGCAACGAGGGCTGAAAAACTATAAAATTCTCTCACTATCCCTCTCTTTAAAAAAAAATGCGCTGAACCTCCTTCTGAAGAATACCAATCAATATTGCACCTGTAACACTATATAACTATATGATAGCATTCAAGCAAGAGGGGATTTGCTCTGAAATTCAAAACTACTCCTGTTCAATCACAAACACACACAGAAAATTGCCATTTTGTTTCTAAATCAAAGGAATATATTTTGTCAACAATTTTTCTATGGCTCCTTATCAAAGAGTTCTTGAACCAGAGTCCAAAGTCAAATTACCCCACCCATTCTCACTTAATATACTACCTTCTGAAATGCAAGTCAGAATAATTCTAGTATTTCTCATTTTACTTGGAAGACTCACTTCCATGCTAACCCCAAGTCCCTGGAGCTGACCAGCATTAAGATGGGCATGGTGTTGTACATCTATACTCCCAGCTATTCGGGATGCTGAGGCAGGAGGTCTGCCTCAGGAATTCATGGCTGGGTGGGCAACACAGTGTAACCAAAAAACATCAAGAGAGAACTCTGCTAACTTCACAATCTCATCTCAACCAAGCACTACTCAGAGCCATAAAACCTGTATTCCAGAAGTGGCCTTGGCTTAGCAGTTCCTGTGCTTCCCTGTGGACCTGAGTTATGCTAGGCCCTACTTCTCCATTCAGAGCACTCCAATGGCTGACCAAAGGAGTCCAACTTTTCACAAAGGCCTGAGTCTCACTGCTACTGTGACTCTCTCCATTGAGTTAAGGAAGTCTCTGGGCGAATCACTCTCCTCTTTGGAAAGGTGGATACATTCCATCTGCCTGGATTGTCAGATAAAAGAATTAAGTTAAAGCATAAAAGCATAGTTTTTAAAATTACTCCTTGCCAGGTATAGTAGCACACACCTGTAATTCCAGCAATCAGGAGGGTAAGGTAGAAGGATTGCAAATTTGAGACCAGCCTCAGCAACTTAGCAAGGCCCTAAGCAGCTTAGTGAGACCCTGTCTCAAAAAATAAAAAAAGGACTGGGCATTTTGCTCAGTGGTTAGGTGCCCCTGGGTTCAAACCCCTATATGAAAAAATAATATAAAAATATTCCTTGTATGATGGTACACATAGGTAGCCCCAGCTACACATGAGAGGCAGATGTGGGAGAATCTCTCAAAACTCAGGAGTTTAAGCCCAGCCTGGACAACACAGCAAGACTCCATCTCTTCAAAACAATCATAAGGAGAAGGAGATGATAATTATGGGTGTAGTGGCACACACAAGTAATCCCAGCTACTTGGGAGCCTGAGACCCTGTCTCAAAATAAAATAAGAAAAGGGCTAAGGATGTAGATCAGTGATAGAGCACTTGTTTGGCATATATGAAGCCCTGGGTTTAGTTCCCAGCAGTGCAAAAATAAACCTTGTTAAATGGAGTTTAGATCCAATGGGGCACCTTAAACTTATTTGTCTTATGACACAAAGTTACTGCCAGGATTTAAAGTTTTTTACTATGTCTTAACAGAACAAAACAAAACAGGACAGAGGTGGTAGGTCAGTGAAAGAGTGCCTGCTTAGAATGCATGAGGCCCTGTATTTGATCCCAAGCAGAGCCAAAAGGGGAAAGGGGCAGGTGGGGACTGGATCACCAAATATGGTAATATATGCCCTGTGGTCCCAGTACCCCAGAGGCTGAGGCAGAAGGATCACTTCAGCCCAGGTTCAAGACCAGTCTGGGCAACATAGCAAGACACCATCAAGAAAAGGAGATGAAAAAGGACCAAAATATATATATATCTCACTTCTATCATGGTAGATCTCCTAAATTCAGAAACATGATAAAGCATTCTTCTTGCTCCCCTTCCAAGTATTCTGGGAACCCCCACACCATAACATACTAAAATGGCTAAAGCTAGACTGGCTCTGAAGCAAAGGAAGGGTGTGGCTCTCAGCTAGTGAGGGGCCCAGAACTGAAAGGGTATGGAAAGAAACAAAACCTGCTTCTCTCCAGAGCTACATGACACACACACAGGACTGGTCTAACAAGTCCTTCTGATCTCTCTGGCCAGGCAGCCTCCTTCTCCTCCCCCATTACCCACGTGCCTCTCCAAGGCCCTCGGCAGGGACAGATAACACTGAATTTTCTCTCAATCCTGAGTCAAAGGCACAGTTACTTACCTGGATCCCTTTGCAACCTTGCCAAAGGCACCTCACCTAGCCTTATAAGGAGAAAGCAGGGCTTTAGGGAGGGGCAGATAAGGAAACAAAGATAAAAGGGAGGGGCAAAAAACAGGGAGGTGTTAGACTAGAAGAATGGGAGAGGCCAAATGCCTTACTCCTTCCTAGAAGAAGAGGAACAAAAAGAGGGAGATCAGGTGCATAATGGGAAGTGAGAAAAATCTAATTGAAATGGGAAGGTATTTTTTAACTCCCTTGTCATAAAAGAGAAATCCTAAAATTAACTGAGACACCTTATACCCGAGGCTAGAAAAAAAAATATTCATGGAAAAGCTTAACCTTAGGGTTTACTAGAGGTCAACCAACTGTTGGAGCTCACATTCCTTCTTAAAAGCAGCACTGCTGCCTCCCAGTCTCTGCCCATCATTTGAAGACAACTTGGAAAAACGGGAAAGCACATAACTAAGCCATATTTACAAAGTCCCACTTCCTCAAATCCCTGAAAAAAATCAGTAAGATATCCATCCCCTCCATCAGGTGTAGAATATACCTCCCTTTAGGTACAAGCAACAGGGCAAAAAGTGTAAATCTATAAAGAAAATCTGAAAAAGTGTTGAAGTTCTGTTTCAATCATGAAAGAACACATAAGAGGAAAAAATGTTTTTCCCTACTGAAAGGTGAAAATCCAACCCTAAAGGGGAAGAATAAGTATGTATTCAATAATACATACTTACTCCCTCTGGAATTTATCACAATCCTCTCAACATCCTCTTAGGTAATGATATCAACCCCCTTATGGAGATGGGGTTTAAGTTGCCAAGACAGGTCTTGAATCTATAGGCTCAAGTAATTCTCTCTCCTCTACCTCCCAAGTAACAGGCATGCGCAACCTAGCCAAACTAACGAGTTTGAATGAGTAAATTGTATATCAAAAATAGTTATTCTGGGGGCTGGAGCAATGGCTCAGCGGCTACAGCGCTTGCCTGGCATGTGCAAGTACATGAGTTCAAACCCCAGCACCACGTACACAATGAAGTCTCAGAGCAATGAAAGCCATGTGAAAAACTAAATAAAAATTGATTCTCTCTGTCTCTCTCTCACTGTCCTCTCTTTCTTTAAAAAATAAAATAAAATAGTTATTCTGGGGGCTGGAGTGGCTTGGTGGTTACGGCACTCGCCTTACATGCGCGAGTACACAAATTCAAACCCCAGCACCATGTATACAACAAAGTGTCGGAGGAATGAAAGTCACATGAAAAACTAAATAAAAATGGCTTCTCTCTTTAAAAAAAAAAAAAAAAAGTGGTTATTCTGGGTGCAGTGGGCACAGGGATATAATCCCAGCCATCTGGAAGGCTAATGCAAGAGGACTGCAAATTCAAGGCCAGCCTGGGCAATTTAGGTAAACCCTGTCTTGAACAACATAAAGCCCAGGGGATGTAGCTCAGTAGTAAAGTGCCCCTGGGTTTAATTCCCAATATCACCCCTCCACACTCACAAAAAAGTGGTTAGTATCTTGTCCAAGGTGATGGGCCAATAAGTGGTAGAAATCCATTCTACTCCAAATCCATGTCCTTGACCTACAAGTGTGCACTTTCTATAATTCTGGTGGTTAAAAGTCATTCTAAATTCAACACAGACATTAAACAAAAGAAAGCTTTTTCATTGAGTGGGGAAGGAGGTGAGAAGCTAGGGTAGAACCAGCTAGACTTCTGGGTCTTTCTCTTACTTAAAGAATAAGACATGGGAAGAAGAGCTTACAATCTACTTCAGATTTATTTCCTTTTATAAGGGACAAGTACTCAATAGGAAAAGAAATAGGGACAAAAAATACTTCTTAACATTTATCTTTCCAGTACCAAGCCTGTTCTAGAAAATGGCAATATGCCACATTCTCTGATCACTCCACACCGTAAGAAAGAAAACCCAATCACAAATATTCCTACTCTCATTTGGAATGTAATATCTCACTAAGCCAAAAGCAAAGATCACAGTTGGGATGAGAAAGAGAAAGAACTAGAAGCAGGGAAGACTGTGCTAGCCAGCATCAGAACAGAGGGGAGGGATTGTTCTAGGGGTATGTTAGCAATCTGCCTCTAGGGCAGCTGTCCTCGTTGGCAATCAAAGGCGGGTCTGTGTGTGCTCTCAGGGACTAGCCAGCTTGGCAAGAAGTTGAGGACTCAGCCACCCAATCTACAAAGTGAGAAAAGATGCCTGTTTCACAACTGGAATGGAGGGCAGGGAAAACACAAAACAAGGGAGAAAAAGGACAAAGAGTGCCACAGGTGCTATTTCAGTCTAGACATGGGAAGAAAATATCCCAGGCAACTACCAACCATTTTCCAGTTTTGTGCATACATTAAAGAATTTAATACTGAAATCGAAGAATGGACTGGTTTCTCCTGCTCTGAATGTACAGATGAGATATATAAAACATAGGGTCACAGCATCACCTGATTCCTTCTGTCCCTTTCAGACCCAATAAGATACCCATAATATAACATGAACATTATTTAACATCTATCTCCTTCTAGACTTCCTTTTTTAATTAAATCCTAGAAATTCATAAATAATAGTAGCACACACAAAACTCAGTAAGCTGTCCAACGCTAAGAGATCAAGGCCATTTATATAACACAAGTGCTAAGACCTACAAGGCCACAGTCAGAATTCACACCCTCTAATCCCTCGGAGTAGCTAGATGCTCTGAGACCCATTAGACACACAAAGGCTGCTCTCTTCTCAGTAGAGCTCTATAGCAGAGCTGCTCTCCAGGGACAAAGAGATTTCACAGGAGAACCACAAAGCCATCGCCCCTCTCAGTTTCCCCACTCCCAGCTTTCTCACTTCCTGTCACAGTAGCACCAGACCACAGTCTCCCAGAAACAAACAAATACAAAGTGCTGGATTCTGGGCTACAAGCCAACCACATTCCAGGGCATCCTGTCTACCAATCACCAGTCAGAGCTCCCACTTTGCCCTGCACAGTTCCTTATCATGTTCAGGGAAAACAACCCTCCCTCCCTCCCTGCCCTAGCCAACCCTACACAGGACAAAGCTCAGGCGTTTGAGAATCAGCAGAAACATACTGTATATGTGGATCTAAGAGTTTGGAGGGGGTGAGGGATTTTTAAGATTCCTACTTGGTAAGTTTCTTCACTTTGGAGACAGTGTCCTGGGGATTTTAAAGCTACTGTGGCTGTTATATTCAGTTCAACCACATGTGACGTGTCTGAGAAAGCTTCATCACAGCAATTTGATCACCAATTCAGTCAAAGGAAGAGCCTCTAGGGCATATCTTCTGTCACCTTCTCTGTCACCTACTTTACAGCTTTCGGTCTTTCAAACTACATTCCCTAAAGCATACAGTTGATTCTTAAGACAGGCCCCACAGAGAACAAACAGAGGCAGCAGACTCCACCCTTCAGAGAGGCATCTATCAAATGCTGGGGGCAAAGTTCCCTACTTCCCTCGAGAATAAGAGGAGGGCCACTAGGAATTGCATTGTATCCTTTGGCAGCAAACAGGACTACAGCAACCTCAGCTTTTCCTACTGAGCTGTATAAAATGCAACCTAGCCAAGAAAAAAAAAGCTGCTCTTCCTAACAAGGGTCCTCAACTGACTCCAAAAATGGGATAAATGATACATTTATTCTATTATCTTGTACAGCCTATTGGAAGTTATTCCTAAACCCCAGAAGCAAATATGCACATGGGATCAAACTCTATTTGCCCGAGATTCTTAAAATCCAAAGTACAAACACCCTTTGCCCAAAGGGCTCAATTCCCTGTGCATAAACACAGTAATGCTCAGAAGAGTTCCCAAACCAAAAGGATATTCCCAGGCAACTAACTAGTAAGAGCCTCTTTTCTCCTTTGTTTCTTTCTCCTAGACCTCCACCACCTCCTCCTTAGATTTGACAGAAGGCAAGTGGGTTAAGGATGCAAAAGGAACTAAGCCTAAAACAGCACAATTTAGAAGGATTTAATTCTTATCTGGATCTGGCACAACCAGGTAGAGAGGCAGGGCAGGAATACACGCAATAGCCATTCTAGAGCTGGTCAGAAAATAATATTTAGTAACACCATGTTTTAGAAAAGAACTTCAGCTGGGTGTGGTAGTGCTAGCCTGTAATCCCAGCTACTTAGGAGCCTGAGGCAAGAGGATGGCATGTTTGAGGTCAGCCTGGGCAATTTAATGGGATCCTGTCTCTAAATAAGAGGACTGGGCTACATATATTAAAGGGGGGGGCGCTGGTGATGTAGGGCAGTTGTAGAGCATTTGCCTAGCATGTGCAAGGCCCTGGGTTCAATCCCCAGCACTATCAAAGAAAGAAGGGCCAGGCACAGTGGCACAGACCTGTAATCCCAGCAGCTCAGGAGGTTGAGGCAGGAGGATTCTAAATTCCAAGCCAATGTTGGCAATTTAGCAAGGCAAAAGGGCTGGGGGTGTGGTTCAGTGGTTAAGTGCCTCTGGGTACTATCCCTGGTACCAAAAGAAAAACAGAGAAAGAAAAATAACTAACAACAGGGTCTAGCCTCTTGAAAATTCTGCCACTGAAGTACACAAAAAAACAAAAGTTTAATATCTCTAACCTACCACCAAACCGATTCCCTTTTTCTTTAAAAAAAAAAAAATACTGAAAAATTAGCTGGCACAGTGGAGCATTCCCATAATCCCAGCAACACAGGAGGCTGAGGCAACATGATCTCAAGGTCAAAGCCAGCCTCAAAAACTTAGCAAGACCCTATCTCAAAAAATAAAAAGATTTAGGGATGTAACTTGGTGGTAGAGCACCTCTGGGTTTATTCCCCAGAAAAATCCTCCAAAATAAAATTAAAATTACTGAAAAAATTAGTTACAAATGTTCGTAATCTTATCCAATATTCCCTCACAGCCCAAACCAAATAAATCAGTTAATTAAGAACCACAGTGTGAGATGGACATACAAGAACAGACAAAAATAGTAGCATCTGAGGGAAAGTTTGCTGAGATAATCAAAAAAATTAAAAAAAAAAAAACACCCCAGTTAGAAAACTGAACACACCTGCTGCTGCTGCTTCCAAAGGATACTAGGAAGATTCTCTGCATCAAACTGAGCAGGGGAGAGAGAAAAGGAGTGCTGACTCAGAAACAGTCATCCTGGAATTAAGAGAGTTAGGAGACTTGAACAGCCAACCAATTACAATGCAACTGAACTTCACCAGAGGTCCTGGTTGTAATTGCATCTCTGGCTATATACAGATATATTTGGAAAAACCAAAGGAATAATGACTGGATAGGGAGGAAGTCCCTGCGGGTCCTAGTGAACCCTCAGTGGATGGGGAGAATGGGTCTACTTTGCAATCTAGCTTCCCACCACTCTCTTGAAAGCAGGCCTAAAGCTGAAAAAATTAGAGGGAGGGGAAGCAGAGAAAAGAATGTGACGGGAATGGTTTTGTTACATTCCAACTAGCCAACATCCCACAAAGTGCCTTAGAATCCAGTTCCGCTAACATGCGAGTTATTAGCACTCTGCTATCCAGTTCCAATTCCTCAGCCACCCCTCACTCCCAAACACTCTGAAAAGGATGGTTTAATGAAGCCACCAGCTGTTTCCACCACACTCCCTCCTTCCCCTCCCCCACCTCCTGAGACCATAGTTTTAAACTCACATCAAACACTTCATACAATTGGTCAGTAGGAAGGAGAAGCCTGGACTAAAATAGCAGGAAGGGTGCCAACTGGCCCTACTCAGAAGGAATGCTTTCTTGGCTCAATTTAAAAATAAGAAAGCTTTGTCATCCACTCCCTTCTGCCCATTTATGTTCTCCTTTCTACCTATTGGGGTTAAACGTGTTTCAGTTTCTTCCCTGCAACTCCTTGGTCTGTTTTCAAATGTCAGAGAATACAGAGGTGTACACAAAGCTGAAGGTAAAATACCGTCTGGCAGGTAAGGAGACTTCCTGGGACTACAAAAACCAGACCTACTACAGGGCTACCATGTAAAAGAAACACACAAGAATACACACAACAGAAGTGAGCAAATTTTGGACAGCCACACTTACACACTGATAGTAACACAATTTCCTAAGGCACAGATAACCAGTTAAGAGTGCTAGCATGAGCTGGGAGTGGGGCACACAGCTGTAATTGCAACAACTCAGAAGGCTGAGGCAGAAGGATCACAAATTTGAGGACAGCTTCAACAATTTGATGAGATTCTGTCTCAAAGTAAAAAAATAAAAAGAACGAGGAATGTATCTCAGTAGAAAAGCACCCTGGGTTCAATCCCAGTACCAAAAAAAAAAAAAAAAAAAAGATAATCAGAAAGAAAGAAAGAGTACTAACAAGACCAGTTCCTCCCCCACCCATATTCCAAATTGGTCAGTTAGCCAAGGAGGAAGGGACGGAAGCCCAGCACTTCCTTTTCAGACAGGAAGTAAATTGGCCCTTCCTGTCCAATTTTAAACAAATTATCCAGCTGAGTTTCAATGCAAACATCCTCTCCAGAATTTGTTCCACAATTTCAAAATTGAGAGAGGGAAATAGAGATACAGTCTAAAAGTTTCCCTTTGCCCCAACAGGCAAGTTCTCCATATCATGCTAACTTGGCATAACCTATCATGTTTGTAATTTCAAAACAATACACAGGTGTATTACTTCGAATTAACCACCTTCTCACCAGGTCTACCACTGTGAACTAGCAGTCTCCTCTACTTCTCATTATAATTAACCAAACAACTAGGAAATAACACATATATTGTTTAATTCAAATTGTGTGGCTCTCAAACCTGAGTGATCAGAATCACCTGGGAAGTTTTTGAAAAAAAAAAATACAATCCTTCATACCCCAATTTCAGAAGTCAGAGAATTCAAGTTTTTAAGAAGTCGCAATAGTGATTCTGATTACCTACAGTGGTACTAGCCCATCCACAACAACCCTCTAACCACAACATTCCTCTTACAAAAAGGTCACTGGTTATAAAAGTACATTATCTGGGCCTTTTTATTGCTCACCAGACAGCTCAGTATGGATCACCGGTTCTTTAAAAGCATGGATTTAGATATAAGGATAAGGTCTGGGATGCAGCTCAGTGGCAGAGGGCTTGCCCAGCAAGTACAAAGCCCTGGGTTCGAGCCTCACCACTGAAATAATTTACATCATAAAAAATAAAATGAAGTAAAATACCAGGCATGGTAGCACAAGCCTGTAATGTCGGACTCAGGAGGCTGAGGCAGGACGATCACAAGGTTAAGGAGAGCCTGGGCAAATTAATGAGACCCTCAGCAACTTAACAAGACTCTGTCTCAAAATAAAAGAAAAAGAAAAGGGCTGGGGCCATGGCTCGGTTACAGCACTTATTTGGCACACCTGAGGACCCAGGTTCGAACCCCAACACCACATACACAACTAAGTGTCAGAGGAACGAAAGCCACCTGAAAAAAAGAAGTAAAGATTGCTTCTCTCTTTCCTCTCTCCCTCACTGTCCTCTTTCTAAAATAAATAAAAATTCCTCCAAAGAACAAAAAGCTGTGCCCAACTTTTGAAGAATGATTCCATATTCTATCCCAAAAGTCCAAAGTCTTAAATCCAACATCCAATAACTCTAGATATTTCTAGTCCACCTGACCGCATACACGAGAAATAACCAGAAACTGGATTCAAGGGTTACCTCTGACACTTATCCAAGTAAGTCACTTTAACTTCTGGTTTGAGTAAAAGCAAATGAGTAACAAAAACGTCTTTATAAGAACTAAGAGGGGATGGGGGCTGGAGAGGTGCCTCAGTGGTAGAGTGCTTACCTGGCATGTGCAAGGTCCCTGGTTCAATCCTCAGCACTTACACAAGGAAGCATGTGTCACTGAAGACTTAATAAAGAACAGCATTCAAGTGTGGTGACACACGTCTATGTAACACCAGCACTCAGGAGGCTGAGGCAAGAGGATTACAAGTTCAAGGCCAACCTGGGTAATTTAGGGAGACCCTGTCTTAATAGAGCTCAGCAGGAGAGCCCCCTGAGTTCAATCCCCAGTACCACAAAAAAAAGAACAGCATTAAAACACGTACTCTCATAACAACCAAAAACATCTCAACTTCATCTACATATGTCAAAGTAATACATATCACTAGTTATTTAAAGCAACTTAAAAATCTGGGGGAATCTTTGATTGCTGCAGTCAGTGTTTCCCATGCAAGATGACACAGTTAGTTACCTGTCCGAAAGACGGGAACCGGAGGAAGGGAAATGGTGCTTGATTAAGGTCATCTCCCAAAGATGATATTAAGTAACAGGATAAGAACTAGATAAGTATAATTAAAGAGAAAAACAAAGAGCAACCAGGTCAAGTACCAGAACTAAGAACTTCAGGAGAGAGAGAGAAAAGGAGGGAGGGAAGGAAGGGGACAGAAAGACTCTTTCACTGAGGAACAAACTAGCTAAACCAGAAATCTTGAGACAGTAAAAATGGGTGATTCAAAACACAGGTACTCTGATAATCAGATATTCTTTTACTTTCATTTATGGGGTTACCACTGAACATCAAATCACTAAACAGTTGGTGCTTCTTCCTCAGTTCTATCAAAGTCAACTGGGCAAAATGGTTCAACATGCACTTTGATTACACCTAATGGGCTAAACATACATAAGGAAAGGGATGAACATGGCTCCAATGTGCAAGATAGAAATATGGGTATGATGACCTATAAAGTGGTCTCTGATTCTCAGTATGGCAAAATAAAAAATTAAAAAAAGAAAAGAAAAAAAGGAAAATCAGTCCCTGCAGCCATCAAATTACAAAGATGAGTTTTAGGGAAGCAGGAACTTTTGGTTGAATGGGCAAGAAGCACCAAATAAGCAGAGCAAGCATAATATTTGGTCAAAAGCACATGAACCAAACGAACAAAGGTTGTACTCAAAAGGAAATTTTACCCAGTCTAAGCTGTCACTGTTGTTCACAGAAAACTGTGGGTGATTCAAGACATACGTAGATAAGAAGAAAAAATGTTGACCTCACTTCCCAAACACATTCAAACTTATTCTAGGGCTCCAGCGGTGGCTCAGCAGTTTCCGCGCTTGCCTGGCAAGCACGAGGACCCGGGTTCAAACCCCAGCACCACGTACACAACTGAGTGTTGTAGCAACTAAGGCCATGTGAAAAACTAAATAAAGTTGTTTCTCTCTTTCTCTGTCTCTCTCACTGTCTGTTCCTCTTAGGAAAAAAAAAAAAACTTATTCTAAATAGCTGTCCTAACATTATTCTCAAGACAAGGGTCATCAATCTCTGCAAAATCTGCCAATTATTCTCATGGAGCTTCTGTAGTGAAAACAAGAGGGAGACTAAGACTATTGCTGCCTCAACTTATGAGGAAAATACCAACAGTGTTGTCTCTGATGCCTGAAGTAAGGAGGAGACCTTTCTTGGTGCTGTATAGTACTAAACGAGGTCCTACATTATTTCCCTTTTCCCACAACACACACTGGAACTCTCCCGACAGGTTTGTTTTTTGTTGTTGTTGTCTTATTTTGTTCTGTTTTTGTGGGGAGTGGTACTGGGTATTGAACTTAGGGGCATTTTACCATTGAGCTACATCCCTATCTTTTTTTATTGAGACAGGGGCTCATTAAGTTGTTGAGGATGGTCTGGAACTTGCAATCCTCCTGCCTCAGCCTCCCAAATCATTGGGATTACAGGCATGTACCATGTACCCAGCTTCATCCTCTTCCCTTATCTCTTGCTTACTGGCACCAACTAGTTTAAGGGTCTTTACACTTTCTTCTTACATCTACATGACTCTATCCCTCATTTCCTTTGGTCTTCTCAAACATAACCTTACATATAATGCCTTTCCTATCCAAACTATATAATAAATTCACTCTAACCAGACATGGTGATGCACACCTGTAACCATAGCAACTCAAGAGACCGAGGAAGGAAGATCACAAGCTCAAGGCCAGTCTCAGGAACTTAACCAGACCCTGTCTCAAAATAAAAAATTAACAAGGTTGAGGATGTGGCTCATTGGTAAAGCACCCCAGGTTTGAAAAATAAACTTACTCCCTCTATGGCACCTCTTATTCTCCACCCTATTCTGCTTTTTCTCTTAATAACATTATCACATTCTGACATGTTTACTTATTTAATATTTGTTTCTCACAACTACAACATAAGCTTTGTGAGGACAAATATTAATCAGGCTTATTTATTTTACTGTATGATAGTGCATGGTATATAGCACTCTCAATTTTCTTTTAAATGAATAAAGATGGGGCTCAGTGGTTGGAGTGCTTGCCCAGCATGCGCAAAGACCCCGGTTCAAACCCCAGTACCACATATACAACTAAGTGTTGGAGAAACAAAGGTCAGATGGAAAAATAAATAAAATTGAAAAAAATGAATAAAGATGTTTAACATTTTGCATTCATTTAAACAATAAAGTTTTAGAAAAATAAATCAACTTTGTTTCATTTTTATTTCTATGCCTTTTTTCTAATTGTGATCTTAGGTCTACAAAGTAGAGGTTCCTATAGTCTTACTCCCTTGTTGGCTGACCTTCAGCAGGCTAGACACACAAGCGGCCAACTGTGCCCTGATTTACAAAGTTGTCAGTGGAGAACAGAACAACAGAGAGGTTGCAGAACTTTCCCCATTCCAACAAAGAACTAGGAAAGAAATCAGATTGGCACCAATTTCTCTTTTAAAATAGATTACTCTATTTTAAAGTACTGAATGTAAACCAGTTACTTTATTTCAATGAGCTTCACTTCACTTGCAATGAAATGGGAACTTCAGGTGCTTTGATAAAAGTAATGAAAAGCTGACCTAGTTCCTATAACAATGTCTTATGTCCTCAACCATTAGAATAAATTTTGGGGGTTGAAGCAGTGGCTCAGTGGTTATGGCACTTCCCTGGCATGCACAAGGTTGTGGGGTTTGTACCCCAGCACCACGTACCCCACGACATGCGTTTATACCCCATGACATGCATGCGTTTATACCCCACGACACCATGGAGTGTCAGAACAACAAAAGCCACATGAAAAACAAAGACTAAATAAAAACTGATTCTTTCTCTGTCAGTCTTTAAAAAAAGAGAGAGAGAGAGAGAGAGAATTTTGCTTTCTTAAAAGATAAACTCTTTGCTGAGCACAACGGTGCATGCCTATAATCCCAGTGACAGGAGAGGCTGAGGCAGGAGGATCTGAAGTCTGAGGCTAGCCTAGGCAACGCAGTGAGACCCTGTCTCAAAATAAAAAAAGACATGGGGCTGGAGCGGTGGCTCAGCGGTTTCGGTGCTTGCCTGGCAAGCATGAGGACCCGGGTTCAAACCCCAGCACCACATACATAACTAAGTGTTGGAGCAACTAACGCCATGTGAAAAACTAAATAAAGTTATTTCTCTCTTTCTCTGTCTCTCTCATTGTCCCTCTCTCTAAAAAAAATAAAAATAAAAAATAAAAAAAGACAGGGATGAAACTCAATGATATGGCACCCCTGGGTTCAATCTCTAGTACTACCAAAAAATAATAATAATAAAATAAATAAAAAGTTCCGGGAATGTAGCTCAGTAGTAGATTGCTTGCCTAGCATGTACAAGGTCCTAGGTTCAATCCCAAATACAACAACAACAAACTACTAATTTACTCTGGGAAAAGTAAATATCTCTTGCTTTACTGTCAAACAAACTAAAATAGGTAACTAACTAGGAAATGTAGATAAGATCTGAAAATCAAAGATGAAAACTAATCTAAGTTACTAGAAGAGGTCAATCTTCGTGGAATAACTATAATCCTAATGTAGATCTAACTGAAATAAACCAGAAGCAATAGCCTAACACAGGTACCTTTTGCACTTGAGTATGATTTTCCAGAAAAAAAAAAAAACAAAAAAAGAAGCTTCTTCCTTATCAAACTTTAGTGAGGCAAAGCAGTATCTCCATGAAAACCACCAACCTAAGGCGAAAAATGAGAGGAGGGAAAAGGAAGCAGAGAGAGAAAAAGGGACATACCAGGGAGAACAGGAAAGCAAACCAATAGGAGAAAAACTATAGAAGAACTCATAGAGAAAAATACAGAATTTAAAAAAAAAAAAAAAAGTGCATGGCTGGAGCGCTGGCTCGGCAGTTACGGCACTTGCCTGGCATAAGCAAGGACACGGGTTCAAACCCCAGCACCAGGAATACAGCGAAGTGTGGCAGCAACAAAAGCCACATGAAAAACTACATAAAGTTGATTCTCTTTCTCTCTCTCTCGTTGTCCCTCTTTAAAAAAAAAAAAGAGTGACAGTGAGTGAGAAAGAGAGAGAATCAATTTTATTCAGTTTTTCATGTAGCCTTTGTTGTTCCCACTGTGCATGTGGTGCTGAGGTTTGAACTCATATACTCACACATGCCAGACAAGCGCCGAAACCACCAGTCCACCACTCCAGCCCCTCACTGTCCCTCTTTCTTAAAAAAAAAAAAAAAATATATATATATATATATATATTGCAGGGGTACAGCTCAGTAGAACACCTGCTTAGCATGCATAGGTCCTGGGTTCAATCCCTAGCAAACTCCCCCTCAAAAAAGAAAAAGTAGGATTCTGAGTGAAAAAATTATGGTAGGAGGTTACAGAGCACCAACAGAAATTACAATTATCATCATCATTATTATTGTGGTACTGGAGACTGAACCCCAGGGCACTAAATCACTGAGCTACATCTCCAGCACTTTCTGAGACAAGGTTTGCTCAGTTGCTTAGGGCCTCACTAAATTGCTGAGGCTGGCCTTGAACCTGTGATCCTCCTGACCCAATCTCCTGACTTGCTGGGATTACCAGTCTGTGCCACTACGCCCAGTCAGAAATTATTTTAAATACTATTTGGAACATTAGTTTCATAGGTTATTTACCATGAAGAAAAGAAGAAAAAAAAAGGAAGTCCTAGGTTGAAAGAAACCTACAAGCTTCCAGGTAAGGTTGTATCTAACACAGACATACATCCCACAGGCCACAGATGGGTTCTTCCACATAAGAGCTGACTCTTTCTAGAAGCATGCTTTTCACAGGAAGCATTCGAAAACTCAAAATTTCTACATCAGTTTTGCAAATTTCCATAAATAATGGCTACAAACAGAGAAATGCTTCCTGAACACAAACAAGGGAGTTTATTTCACAAAAAGGGATAGTAAAAGCCTGCCTTCATTTCTTCGTGATTGCTTCAACTGTTTCCAGTACAACTGTTCATAACTGAACGTTATCCTAGAGTCCTGGCTGGACAGGCAAGACTGAGGTAAAGAACCTCATTCAAAGCCAAAAATAATAAACCCAAACAAAATCCTTCTCAATACATTCTCTGACAAAATTAAAGAATATTTGCCTGGTAGATGCAAGAGTTCTATTTCTATAGAAACAAAATGGTGGGAATGACTCGTATTATAATTTTTTTTCTTTAAAATATTGAAATTCACAAAGAAATCAGTGTAAGATATTCAAGCTCTGCTACCTGTTTCTCCTCGCCCTTTCACACCTTATTTTATTAAAAGCTATCCAGTCTTAAAAGCTATCCACCATTGTTTTGGACAACTTCACCCATACAACTCCCCAATGTTGCCTACTAAAAAAAAACTCCTTCCCATTAAAAAAAAGTTAGCTTACCCACATATAAAGTCCTTTATTCTATAATATAATAATCTACAGCCAACCAGGAGCTGCACACCTGTTAATTCCAGCTAGGAGGAATGGAAATTCAAGACCAGCCTCAGCAATTTAGCCATACCCTAAGCAACTTAGCAAAACTCTTTCTCAAAAAATAAATAAATAAAAAGGCTGGGGATGTAGCTCAGTGGTAAAGTGCCCCTAGGTTAAATCCTCAGTACCCAAAACAAATCATCATCATATCTATTATTGAATCTCAGGTTTGGGGATTTTTGGTTTTCATTTTTGGTGCTAAGGAGTGAACCCAGGATCTTGAATAAACTAAGCATACACTCTATTCTGAGGTATACCCCCCTGGCCCAAATCTGACGTCTTTTTTATTCCTCTTTTTCTTTTCTTTTTGTCTAAATCTCAGGTTATAAGAAACCTTAAAAAGACAGAGCTGGACATGGTGATGCACACCTGTAATTCTGGAAGCTAGAGAGGCTGAGGCGAGCAGACTGCAGTTAGAGACCAGCCTCAGCAAAAAAATTAGTGAAACCCTCAGCAACTTAGCCAGACCCCATCTCAAAATAAAAAGTACTGGGGATGTAATTTAGTGGTAAAGTGTCCCTGGGTTCAATCCCCAACACAAAAAACAGGACATTTAGCCCAACAGACAAATGAAGTGTTAGTTCATTTACCATTCTAATAGCAAGCACAAGGTATTACTATAAGCTCTGCACTGTTCCATGAATTTCACATATCAAATCACTTGACACAACAATCCTGAGATGGTTAATATTATCATCCCCATTTTACAGACAAAACCAAAACACAGAGCAATTAAGCAATTTGTCATAGATTAGTAAGTACTGAAACAAGATTTGAAACCAAGCAGTCTGGCTCCAGCATCCATACTCTTAACAACTATGCTATGCTTCCTTCTCTTACCACACTAGTGGAACAGTTTGGAAGTTACCTTTTTGGTCAGCATGTTGATCAAAAAACATACAACAGGGGCTGGAGTAGTGGCTCAGCAGTATCACACTTGCCTGGCATGTGCAAGGACCCAGGTTCAAACACCAGCACCACATACACAACTAAGTGTCAGAGCAAGGAAAACCAGATGAAAGACTAAATAAAGGTGATTCTCTCTCTTAAAAAAAAAAAAAAAAATCAGGGCTGGGGATGGAACTTAGTGGTAAAGCATGCAGGAGGACCTGGGATAGATCCCCAGTATCACAAAAATAAAAAGCAATAATAAAACACTTAAAGCAACACTTGGTGTCTGGGTAAGTGAAGGATATACAGAAGTTATTGCCTATTTGTGCAAAATTCCTGCAAGTTTGAAATAAAAACTTCAAAATCATTCTTATCATTATATAAAGGGATCTGTTTTGTGAAAATGAAGGCAAATTACCTATTGCTGACCAGCACTGAATGCCTTAAGAAAATGTGGAGCCAGGCCTACTCCAGAGACTGAGGCAGGAAGATCACCTGAGCCCAGGAGTTCAAGACCAACCTAGGCAACATAGCAGGACCCCTTTCCAAAAAAAAAAAAAAAAAAAAAAAAGGATAATATATTATAACTTTAGATCTTTCTTCATAATGCCTCCCACTACATGCCTCATCTAAATTGCCCAAACCACTCCAATCAGATTGAAGAGCCCAATGGAGAGGAAGTGTCTCTAAAAGAGCATTGAGCTGGGTGCAGTGGCACACATGTGTAAGCCCAGCCGCTCAGGAGGCAGAGGCGCAACTTAGGTAGGCCCTAACTAGCAAATAAAAAGGGCTGTGGATGCGGCTCAGTGGTTAATTGCCCCTGGGTTCAATCTCTGGTACCGGAAAAAAGTGCGAACACTATCCCTGAACCAGAACAGTAAATGCAGGCAGGCCCTAAGCCTTATTATCAGTGCTTAATATTAATAATCAATAACATGAAATTCCAAGTAAATTTTGGGGAAAAAATACTTCCAAGACATTAAACAACTAAATATAAAGCAATTGTACCCTAATTTCCCCCTGTCACTCCTATCTAGAAGATTTGTTCTTGACTCCTACAATCTCCCAGCCAGGTTCTATCAAACTGTACTGGAAACCTTGGAGGTAGCTGCATTTTTTAGGCACAGCAATCCTTATTTCAACATTGTGTGACTTTAACCCTTTTCTCTGAGGAAAAGGAACATGAAAGAATATTTGTAGTTATTCACATCATGATTACCTACAGTTCATTCCTTTAGGCAAGTTTCCTGTTACTAAATTACTAAATTCCTTTAGGCAAGTTTCCAGTTTACTACCACAATTCTAAATTACCCAGGAAAACTAATTTTGGTTCTTTAACTCAAACTTTCCAATACACTTCATGAAAAAAAAAATCTCCTAAAGTTCCATGTGAAGCAGTGATAAAAACCACAATGATATCAGGGGTGGTGGAAGTAGCTCAGTGCTTACCACCATGCACAAATCCTTGGGCTCAAGCCCCATTCTACGCGCCCCCCCCCCAAAAAATACCAAACATACTTTCTTTGAAGCACTGATGTTCAAAACTATCCTTCCAGGCTCTTTGTGTTTTTATTAGCAGGAACAGAAATTACTCATTCCAACCAGGGTTGAAAGCAGTACTTCCTAGCTGTGGCCCTAATGTGTTCTTCCCTAGAAAATGGCTACATTTAAGATTTCCAGTGGTGGAAGCTAACAGCTGGCTAGTTAAAAAATTAACAACCTAAGCCCCTTGCTTTTCACACAGCAATTTGGGCTGCTTTCAGGAAAGGAAACGGGATTAAAGAAAAGTTAAAACACCTAAATTCTTCCATTATTTCCAGAAACTCTGCTTAAAAATTAAAGGAAGGAGAGACATAAAAGGCTGAAACTACAACCTACAGGAAAGATTTCTAAACCACATGGAAATTTTATTAATTTATATTGTTTTGCTTCTTATCTCAACTTCCTTTCAAGCCTTCCCCACAAAAGTCCCTCACTAGCTAGGTTGTAGCTCAAATCTCTAATCCCAGAGGCTGAAACATAAGTATCACAAGTTCAAGGTTAGCCTCAACAATTTAGTGACTCTGTCTTAAAATAAAAAGGGTTGGGAGCCTGGCACAGTGGCCCACAGTTATAATCCCAATGACTCAGGAGGCAGAGGCAGGAGGATCACAAGTTCAAAGCCAGCCTCAGCAACTTAGAAAGGCTCTAAGCAATTTAGCGAGAACTTACTTCAAAAAATAAAAAGGGCTGGGGATGTGTCTAAGTGGTTAAGCACCCCTGGGGTTCAATCTCCATTATGCCCCAAAAAAGGGTTGGGGATGTAGATGAGTAGAGTGGTAGAACATCCCTGGATGCAATCCCTAGTATTGACAGATAGATAAATAAATAACCAACCCTCACTGATTGCCATTAACTGCCTTATTTAATCAAGGCCTACCAAGCTCCTCAGTATGTACTGACAGTAAGATAGATGCCAAAAGGATTCAGGGATAAGACAGTACCTACACGGAAGCAACTCACAAGCTAGAGGTACAGAAGAAAAAAAAAAAAAAAGAGAGAGCAAGAGAATTTTTATATAGTATGATAAATACATTATTTGAAATACCTCCTACAAGCCTCTCCTTGCAAGGTAATATCATTCCAAATCAAATACCTGAAAAATCTCTGGAAGAAGAAAATTTTGCTGATAATCAAATGAAGTTTGAGACAATTGTAGAAAGTTTAAGAAATTAGAGCCAGGCACAGTGGTGCACACCTATAATTCTGGCCACTAGGGAGGCTGAGGTAAGAAGAGGGCCAGTTCAAGACCAACCTAGGAAATATAAGGAAATTATCTCAAATCAGAAAAATGAAAAGGAAAGAAAGAAAGCAGGAGGGACTGGAGTGGTGGCTCAGCAGTTACGGCGCTTGCCTGGCATGCGCAATTACGAGAGTTCAAACCCCAGCACCACGGACACAATTAAGTCTCAGAGCAGAAAGCCATGTGAAAAACTAAATAAAAATTGATTCTGTCTCTCTCTCATTGTCCCCTCTTTCTTTAAAAAAAAAAAAAAAAGAAAGAAAGAAAGAAAGAAAAAAGAAAGCAGGAAAGGAAAGGAAAGAAAAAAGGACAGCAATGGCAAGCATATGGTAATATCCCTGTTCTAAAAATAATACCCATTCTAGCATACCCAGCTCCCCAGGGGCTCTAGGGAAAATGCATCTTTTATATACATTACCCCAACACGGGTGCTGAGGGAAGTGGGAGAAGGTTGGAAATCTGAGTGACTACTGATCCTACCTAAGATGAAACACTCCTGCCTCTAGCAAGGGTTCATTTTAGTTCTAACTGTTACTTCCATTTCATCTGGAGAATAGCAGTGTAATAGTGGTTAAGTCCATGGACTTTGTAGTTAGTTTATCTCAGCCTCCACCATTTACAGGCAGTGAGATTCTCAGCAAACCTTGAGTCTGAAATTCCTTTAAAAAAAAAAAAAAAGGTTGTTGTTTGAAATTAAGTAATAGTTTATGCAAAATGTTTAGCATACCATTAAAAAAAAAAATGTTGGGAAAGTCAAGAGGACCTGGCAGTTACAGAGGACTATCATGTACCAATATAGGAAGCAAAAATTACACAGAGATAATCATTTTATTTATCAGTAGATAGTGATCTAAGCTTAATTTATTTGCATCAAATCTATCTCACCCATCCCTAGAGAGCAACTACTTCATAAACTGAAGGCTAGATAGTAATTATTTGGAGCTTTTCTTTTTTTAAGATTTCAAATGGCCTCAATTTTATTCCAGCTGAGAAAAGATATTGTAGTCCCTCTGAATGTCCACATTGGAATCCTAAGAAAGGTACTAGAACTCTAAACACCCAAAAGAGACTCCACCTGGAACACAGATTACTACCTTACTCACATAACAAAGAAACCAACAGTATTATATAGGAGGCAAACAAGGAAAGAAAAATCCGTACAACTCATACTTATTTGTCATCATTTTACCTCAAAATCAAAATGAGGAGATAAACAAAAAATTACAAAATAAAAGATTTACTTATCTGTACCCCTTCCTATATTCATGAAAAAGACAGTGGAGGTGAGGTAAAAGACATATTTTCCATCTTATCACCCCAAAGACTATCCTACACACCAATCAAAACAATGCCCTAGTTCATGGAAACAGTCCTGGACCCCAGTTAACTACGATGTTCACTGCAGCTACACAAAGCCCAGTATTTAAAGCCGGACCCGAATCACCACTCAGTCATCCAGAACCTATTTTCAAACTGCCTTTGTACTCTTCTTTCAGATTCTCTCATCCCTCCCCCTAAAGGTTGAGTGGGAAACCGACACTCTTGGCACAACAAGACCAACCCTCCAAAGATCCACTAAGAAACCTCCCCAGGCTGGAGTCAAGGTAGAGGACATTTGAAAGAAAACGTAAAAAAATGAATAAATAAACAAGAACTATATATAGCCCAAGAGATTGTACATATTTTTTTTCTTTTTAATTGCACTTCTTATGAGATCCAAACATCAAAAATTTTTCTGTAGCCCTTACCTAGATTATATTAAGAGGAGGAACAAAGTTCTGTCTCCTCCTGAAGCCACAACCTCACAAGGATGAAATCATCTTTCAAGAAATGTTCTCATTCTAGCAAGGAAATTCAAGGAAGTGTTCTAGTCTGAAAAGAATGGGTGTGGGGGGAGGTAGGAAATCAGAGGAATATTAAAGGTACATACCAGTTTAAAGCTAAAGAGCAGCTTACACATTAAGGCCCATCTTGTTACAATTAAGGCAATATCTACTCAACTATAATTTTCGGACTGATTCGCATTTCAAAAGAAGAAAGAAGAGAACACCCTAGTTTTCAGCTACTGATGAGTTGGCTATATGATTATCTGGAATCAGTACTTTTGCAAAACCGTATTTGCAAAAACAAAAAACAAACAAACCTTAAGATATGAAAGCACAGTCATGGTTCTTCAATTCTAACAGATTTCTAACTTAATGGTAAAATAACTGAACACACTCACCTCCAAAAAACAACTTTCCAGTTGGCTTAAAAATAAAAAGCCTTCTTTTGCTTTCTCAAGTGCATTTTAAACACCAAAGTTTGTGTAAGTAGTTTCTCTTACCCCAACCTTATTCAGCCTCTGGCCCTTTCAGAGACCACAAAGCTGAAAATTTTTTCAGGTGTGTTACCACTATGCTCAGGTGAAATATAAAGCATGATTAGAACTTCTACCCTTCAAGCACACACCAAATGTTACAGTACTACAGATTTAACATAATAACCTCCACAAATCTTTGCCATCAAAGCTAGTTTAAGTAAGGGAAGGGAATGTCAATTCAGTTAACACAGATTCATTTGTTTTCTTTTATAAGGCAAAGTAGGAAGGCTGGTCTAGCAGGCGAGTAAGGCTTCCACCCACCACACCTGGAAAAGTAAGAGGGATCCACCCAGGAACAGCAGGGCTGAAACCTATCTGGGCGGTTCAAACTCTCTAGGAGAAAAAACAATACCATTTAAGCTGCAAAGCTCTCTGCAACTTTCCATTTCCACAAATCCAATGGTAAAAGGGAAAAAAAAGAAAGTTTGAAACATATGAAGAACCATCTGTATAACTAGCTTCGACCCGGACAAATTCCTTTCCCAACCCACACGCAACATGCCAAAAAGCCAACTTTTGATTTAGGTTCTGAAAACACAAATATGTTAGCTTAATCCAGAAAAAAATATAAAAGCAAAAAGCACACCGAAATGTAAATTTACACAACTTCTCTTACCACTCTGATTCCATTCAGCTCCCAGTATTATACCTAGAAGTTTGTTTCCAAGTCTTGTATAATTTACCTTTTTAATATAATATCAAAATCCCCCGAAATATTGAAAGTAGACGGAAAAAAATTGCTTAAAAGTCACCCATCAGCATACCAGACTCTCCCATTTTTAAATTCTTTCTTATTACCGTCAGACAAAAATTCGTCTTGGCTTATCCTCCTTTTACCGTCTGTACACACATTTTTTTCTTTATAAAAAAAGAAAAGAAAAGCACACACCTCAAATGGACTTCTAAAAATCAGTCCTTTAAGAAAGAAACCCAAGCCTTCGCCAATGTGCTGAGAAAGACAAATCCAGCAAGGCAGTTGATTTTCACCACCTCTTCCTCCTTTCAGGATGTTTCCTGCTCTTCTTTCTCTCCCTCCCTCTCTCTTTTTTTTCCCCCTCAGATCCAACACCTAAAATGGAAGTTGCACCCAGCCAAAGGCAAGGGAGCCTGGGTGGTGACAAACTGATCTGGCAGCCCTACCCCCTCGCTTTCCTAAGTGATGTCAGCCCCTGCAAGCTTCCAATAGGAGCCAGGCATAAATCAGGGAGCTGACCTTATCCAATAGGAAACTTTATTATAGGAAATTAAAAAAAAGAGAGAGGAGGAGAGAAAGAGACAGGGGGAAGTTTTATATATATATTTATATTTAAAGCAGAGACTATACACTCTCTGAGGAATTACTGCAGAGCTCAGGGGGTAGAGGTTCAAAAGAACAAGGGCTTTTTAGAATGGCATTCTTAAGCACCCAATCTCTTTGATGGGGATTCTTACTCCCCCTCCTTACCTATCCGGGTGAGGAAACAGAAGAACTGATTTTATTTGCCTGCTGTTTGGTTTGTTGCCTCCTACCCCAAAACAGTTTCCCAAAGGAAGATAGGAAAGAAAGGCGAGAGAAATCCTATAAACAGGACTTCTGTATTGATTGGGATGGTAGGGAATATCAAAGTTAAACTCTCAATTTTACTGTTTTGGTTTAATTGCATTAAAGCTAATTAGAGAAAATAAATTCCTAGACTTAGTCTCTATATTCTGAACCAAAGGAATATAGGAATCCACTGGTCTGTTAAAAAAAAAATTACTGTCTTCTCATTTGTCCCCAAACTGAAATAAGATAGTAATGTGGGGGAGACTAAATGAAATTCAATAAATAAGCAATATATTTAAAGTGGTTAACAGCATAGGTAAAGTAAGTCATGTATCAAGAAAATTTGATTCCCTTGTGAATTTTAAGCTTAAAATTACCCAATACATATATTGTTATCTTTTTACATTTGACCTAAATAAAGGATTATAGAGATATTCTTTTTCTGGGTTAAATATTTTTTGGTTTTTTTTTCTTTATTTGTTTTATTTTTTATTTTATTTTGGGTTAAACATTTTTTTCCTTTTTTTTTTTTTATAAAGAGAGAGGGACAGTGAGAGAGACAGAGAAAGAGAGAAACAGCTTTATTTAGTTTTTCACATGGCCTTCGTTGCTCCAACACTTAGTTGTGTACATGGTGCTGGGGTTTGAACCCGGGTCCTGTGCTTGCCAGGCAAGCGCCGTAACCACTGAGCCACCGCTCCAGCCCCTGGGTTAAACATTTTTAATCTAAAGTTGTTACAACTATTAAAGAGGACAGTGGAGGTATTTTTATTTTTGTTTTTTAGTACTGGAGATTGAACCCAAGGGCACTTCAACTCTGAGCTACATCCCAAACCCTTTTGAGACAGGATCATGCTAAATTGCCCAGGCTGGCCTTGAATTTGTGATCCTCCTGCCTCAGCCTCCAAAGTCACTGGGATTATAGGTATGCACCACTGTTCCCAGTTAGAATTTATTTTTTACATGCCTGACAAAGACTACTATTTTATTGTTACTAATTACTAAACAAGGATGAGAATGAACAGGTTTTCTTTTTCTTGATTACTGAAAAATCTAAAACTTTTATGCTTACTAAATGAATCTTCATAAATTTGTCATAATCTGCCAGACACTGTAGCACACGCCTGTAATCCCAGCAACTCAGGAGGCTGAGACAGGAGGATCACAAATTCAAAGCCAGTCTCAGCAACTTAGTGAGACCCTGTCTCAAATTAAAATCTAAAAAGGCCTGGGGATGTGGCTCATTGGTTTGGTGCCCCTGGGTTCAATTCCTGGTACCAAAAAATTGTTTTTCATAACCAAGAATAGTGGTTAAGAGCACAGATTCTATAGTCAGACTGCCTGGTTTCAAGCCCCACCTTTGTAAGGACACTGACTCAAGCGAATGTACCACTTGACCCAATTATATAACCTCTCTGAGCCTCGGTTTCCTTAACTATAAAATGTGGATAATATCTACTTCATAACACCTGTCTCACAAAACTGTTATGAAAAACTGAAATACACATAAAGGTCTTCTAACAATGTATGCTGTGCTGGATGTGGTAGCCTGTAATCCCAATAACTTGAGAAGGTGAAGCAGGAGGATTGCAAGTTGAAAGCCTATCTAAGCAACCTAGGGAGGAGGCCCTAAGCAACTTAGCAAGATCCTGTCTTGAAATAAAAAATAAAACAGGCTGTCTATCTGGCTCAGTGTTTGAGTATATCTAGGTTCAATCCCTGGTATCAAAACAAAACAAAGCAATGTATGTGGTACAGAATAAACTCACCCTTCCCAAAAAAAACCTTCCGTGGCTCACCACTGCCCAATAAGGAAACAATGGAGTGTCTACCATGTGAGAGGCACTTTGAGCTCATTACCTCTAACTTTGAAAATGCCACTATGGAAAGAGTACTGCCATCATTTTATTATTATTATCATTTTATAGATGAGGAAATCAAGGCTCAATAAGATGAAGAAAACCGACTCCAAATCTGAAGCTCTTTCCATCACCTTACAGTATGGTCAGGATGAAAGCCAAATACCTTGTTGCTTTCAAGATACCATATTTTTTCATTCAATACATTAAGGTAAACTGGGCTGTGAGTGGAGGTACACACCTGTAATCCCAGGGACTCAGGAGGCTGAGACAGGAGGATCACAAGTTCAGGGCTAGTCTCCACAACTTAGCAAGAACCTGTCTCAAAATAAAAAATTAAAGGGGTTGGAGATGTAACTCAGTGATGGAACACATGTGGGTTTAGTACCCAGTACCACAAATTAACACATGCACACACTTATTAACCATGATCTGACCTTTACTTACCTAACATGGAATTCCACACCTTCTCAGCAAGCAGGTCCCATTTAATCAGGCTGATCTAGTCTTTATTTGCCCCATCATATTTCTTCTATCAGGATTCTTAAAGATCCTCATACTTGGGGGCTGGAGTAGTGGCTCAGCAGCTATGGAACTTGCCAGTATGCAAAAGGACGTGGTTCTTGAACCCCACCCAGCACCAGGTGCACAATGACGTGTCAGAGCAACAAAGCCATATGAAAAACTAAATAAAATTGATTCTTTCTGTTTCTCTCACTGTCCCTCTCTAATAAAAAAAAAAAATCCTCATACTTGGTCTATAGTAGCTGAAGACCAAACAAACATTTAGCATTTGTTTCTTGGGTTTTAAACAAACTAGAATTGGAAATGAATTAATTATCACAAAGATAAGGAACAGCATTTAAATCTCATTATCTTAAAATTTTCTCCTATTGCTTCATCATATCTTCTACCTCTACATTCCAACACAGCAAGTTCAAAGGCCAAAGATGATTGCCAGAGGAAAATAATTTGCACGGAAAAGTTTTATGATTCACTGGTTCCTAAATCAGAGTGCTTTCTAGAATGTTCTATGATTTTCTAGAGGTGGATTGGTTTATAGATTTCACATCACTGCTCACAACTTACAATTATTTTGTCTTCCTTTTGTTTTGCTTTTATGTGTATGTTTCTGTCTTCTCCACCAGATTGGATCCATGAAGGCATGAGCAATACTTTAAGAAAAAATACTTGTTCATGGTAAATCCCCAGAATTTCATCTTATATTTCATATATAGCAACAACTGAAGCAGTCTCTGCTTAGTTGTTATAGTATTCAGGACAAGTCATTTAAAATGAATGAATTTTTGGTAACATTCAAAATAGAATTATATAAATAAAAAAAATTAAATTTTAAATTTATTTGAAACAGCTACCTCCAAATAAAGCATCCCAATCACTATTTATGCTTAATTCATTGAACGTTGACTAATTCTACTCAGGTTATTTTGTGTACCTACTGTGAGTCAGGCACTCTTCTAAATGTTAACAATAAGATAGACAAGTTTCCTGCTCCCATAAAGCTTACTTTCTAGGGATAAAAAAGAAGACTAACAACTAAGGTAAGGGTTGGGAATGTAGATTCGCAGAACAGTGCATGCTGAAAGTCCTGGGTTCAATTTCCAGCACCAAAGGATAGATAAATAAGATAAAGTCACATAGAACACTACAAAGATTTAAAACAGATTGATGAGAGTAACTTGTGGCATGCTCTAGATTGGATAGCAGAGACAAACTCTGACAGTTAAGTTGAATTTTAAATAGTAAAAATCAGCCAACCATAAGAATATATTAGTAGTTACTCTTAACTTAATGCCAAAGCCCTAAGGTGTGAGACTGAAACATACTAAACCCAAAAGAGGACGCTGGAAATAAAGATACAGGGATAAGTGAGAATCTGAATATGAAGGGTTATATGGGTCAAAGAAAGAAGTTTTGGGGGCTGGAGCAGTGGTTCAGCAGTTATGATGCTTGCCTTGCAATCCACTATTAGGTAGGTTGGAACCCCAGCACCATGTTCACAATGAAGTGTCAGAGCAATGAAGGCCACATGAAAAGCTAAATAAAACTGATTTTCTCTTTCTCTATCTTTCACTGTCCCTCTTTCTTTAAAAAAAAAAAAGAAGAATAAGAAGTTTTAGGTTTTTATTCTTAGGTAGAGGAAAGCTTGGGGGGTTGATTAGAAGAATGACATGATCCAAATCGCATTTTGAAAAGATCTTGTAAATGGACTTATGCAACAAATGAATTAAAGAGGGAGCAAGCAGGGGCTGGAGCAGTAGCTCAGTGGTTAAAGCACTTGCCTGGCATGCACAAGGATAGGATTTGAACCCCAGCACAGTGTACACAACCAAGTGTCGAGGCAACGAATGCCACATGAAAAAATAAATGAAACTGATTCTCTTTCTGTCTCACTGTCTCTCTCTCTCTCTCTCTCTCTCTCTCTTTTTAGAGAGGGGGACAGTAAGAGAGAGGGAAAGAAGGGGAGAATAAATTTTATTTACTTTTTCATGTGACTTTCGTTGCTCCAACACTTCATTGTGTATGTGGTGCTGGGGTTCAAACCCACGTCCTCGTGCATGCCAGGCAAGGGCCGTAACCGCTGAGCAAACGCTCCAGCCCCCCTCTCTCTCTTTAAAAAACAAATGGGGGTTGGAGTGGTGGCACCACAGTCACAATGCTTGCCTGGCATGCAGGAGGAGGCAAGTTTGAACCCCAGCACCACGTACACAACGAAGTGTCGGAGCATCGAAAGCCACATGAAAAATCTAGATAGAATTGATTCCTTCTCTCTCTCTCTATCTCTTTTTCTTTAAAAAGAAAAAAGGGAGAAAAATTAATGGATTGAAACCTAAGTTTTGAATACACAAGCTGTTTTTTGGGGTTTGTTTTTCTGTTTCTGTTCAAACACATGGACCATTTACATTCAGTGTTTTGTTTTATTTTTGGTACTTGGATTGAAAACAGGGGTACTTTACCACTGCACTACGTCCCTGCCCCTTTTATTATTTTGAGACAGGGTCTCATTAATTTACTGAGGATGGCCTCGAACTTGCAAACCTCCTTTCTCAGCCTCCTGAGTTGCTAAGATTACAGGTATTTGCCACTATGCCAGCCTTCAGTGCTCAGTTTTAAAATTGTCAAAGTTTTAACTCCCTCATCCACAACCATCACCACATACAAACTTAGAAAAACAAGATACAGTAAAATGGTGAAAGATTATGGAAGAACTGAGAGAGGGGGAAAATGTGTTTAAAAAAGAAATGAGGGCTTTGAGCCTCTCTCTCTTAATTGCCCACTCCTCTCTACCTTACAGAGTACTATTTCCACTTTCACCTTCAATAAATCTGTCCTTTACCTGTTAAAGAAACAAATAAGAAATGGAACCAGGGGTATAGCTCTGTGGTAGAATGCATACTTAGCATACATAAAGGACTACGTTTGATCCAAAGCACCAAAAAGAATTTAAATTATCATAGAGAACAGAGTACTAAGTAATGATGATTCTAGTTCTAAAATAGACTAAAATTATAAATGCCAAGAAAAGATGAAAAAAATTTCAACTTCAGAAAAATACTGGCTATTTGTACAAGGAAAAAATATTTTTACTCCTTTCTACCCTCTGGTGGTTACACATCCAAAGTTTGTCTCCCCCCTGCCCCAGTCTGTCATTTTTGAGGCCCTAGGACAGCCACTTATCGTTCCCGTTAGAAATTCTACTAACGTAAGAAATGGTATTAGACTTTTTTTTAAAAAAGAGAGGACAGTGATAGAAAGAGAAAATCCATTTCATTTAGTTTTTCATGTGGCTTTTGTTGCTCTGACTTTTCGTGTGTACATGGTGCTGGGGTTCAAACCCAGGTCCTTGTGCATGTGAGGCAAGTGCTTTCAAATTAATTTCATCCTGACTGAAATACATGAATCATGGGATATAATATTTATATTTTCCTTATACCTCCACAGAATCATCTATACTGATACTTCACTTGCTCAGTCAAATCTTGATTCTTCAACAGATGCCATATAGAGGTATTACTTTTTTTTTTAACATGCTACTAGGAACTGAACCCAAGGCCATAAATTTTTTTAAGAGAGAGGGACAGTGAGAGAGAAAGAGATAAACAGAGAAACAGTTTTTTTATTTAGTTTTTCATGTGGCTTTCGTTGCTCCAAGACTTGTGTACGTGGTGCTGGGGTTTGAACTCGTGTCCTTGTGCATGCCAGGGCAAGCGCCATAACTGCCAAGCCACTGCTCCAGCCCCAATAAATAAGTATTGTTCAGCCTTCTTTCTTTTGCTTTCCTTACTTGCAGGGTGCGAAACCTTACATATATGCCAGTTGCTGCTACTGACAACATCTAAAATCTGCCTTCCTTCTAATAAGTTTTGTCCTTTCACAAACTGCTTCCTGTTCAAAATATGACAACTACAACTGAAAATGTCTTCTATTCTTTGTTTCATCTTAAGAGAGAAACTTGAAAACTTGAAAACACACTCTTCACACCACCATTTCAGTCAAACATCTTAAATTTTTTTTAATTTTTGTTTGTTTTGGTACCAGGGATTGAAACCAGGGCACTTAACCACTGGGCCACATCCCCAGTTCTTTTTATTTTGAGACAGGGCCTTGGGAAGTCCTGAGGCTGGCTTTGTGATCCTCCTGCCTCAGCCTCCTGAGTCACTGGGATTACAGGCCAGCTGTTTAGTTGTTATTTTTTCTGTTGTTGTTGTTATTGTTATTTTTTTTAAGAGTGAGGGACAGTGTGTGTGTGTGTGTGAGAGAGAGAGAGAGAGAAGGAGAGAATCAACTTTATTTAGAATCAACTTTATTTTTTCATGTGGCTTTCCTTGGTAGGACACTTTGTTGCTGGGGTTCAAACTCAAGTTCTCATACATGCCAGGCAGGCCCTGTAACCACTGAGCAACCACTCCATCCCCTGTTTTCTTGTGGCTTTCACTGCTCTGACACTTGGTTATGTATGTGGTGCTGAGGTTCAAACCCGCATTCTTGCGCATGCCATGCAAGTGCTGTGACTGCTGAGCCACAGCTCCAGCCCCTTTGTTTTTTTGTTTTCCAAAGAGGTGCGGGGTAGTGAGAAAGAGAGAATTAATTTTATTTAGTTTCCCATGACACTTTGTTGTGTACATGATGCTGGATTTCGAACCCACGTCCCTGAGCGTGACAGGCAAGGGTCTTCACCGCTGAGCCACGGTTCCAGCCCCTGTTTGTTTTTGTTTTGAGCAGCTGAGAGTGGAAGCCAGGGCCTCACAGATGCTGGGCAAGCCCTCTACGTTGAGCTACACTCCTAGCCTCAATCCTTATGGAAAATGTGTTAGATACCAATTAAGACATATTTGAGAGCACTATAGTACTCACCCATTTTTGTCCCTTTGTAGGTTCTCCTCTTAGGCATCTCTTTTCTGCGTCTAGTTGGCTTTAGCAGGGGTGCCCCATTCCCATTCATATTTTGTGAAAATAGATTCATCCATCTTCACCCAGCACGGGACATCACGGGTCATCTACCGAGGGGCAGTAATCAAAGCCAGGGCCTGGGTCCTAATGCACAGAAGAACAGAACTGCTGTCCAGATTTACACCGTGTATGCATTCCTTGTAAATGTTTTAACTTGAGATCATTTAGTTTTTTAGTATCAACCCGGAAACAAGTTGTTTCCAGTCGGGAACTGTGCTAAATAAATCGTCTGTGGAAGGACACGGGAGACCACTCTACGGGGGGAATTTCTGCAACTCCCTTGGCTCATCAATTCTGTGCTTTTGGGGGTCAGGGTGGAATCAGTGAGGAAAATGAATTCAGAAACTAGCCCGGTGACTCTGCTCCTGAACATCTATGGCCTGGAGGCAAGACTGGAGGCAAGGCGGACGGGTGGCGACATCCTGCGGCTCTTTCTTCTCGAAGCCTGGCGTGGTCTACGCAGGTCGCCTGCAGCCTCTTCAAGGAGAAGTCGGAGATGTCCTCGAGACGCCTTGGAGCCCGCCCCCGCGCAGTGCCCTGACCCCTTCTTTCACACTGCTTCCATCGAACGGCCAGGGACAAGAGGGTTCCCCCACGCTCCCTCCCTACAGGCCCTTCTTCCTACCTCTCGCAGCCCAGCCATCTTCCCTCAGCCCTCAAGTCGCTCGAGACTTAGCCTCCCGCCCGAAGCTCCCCTCCGCCTCTGATTGGTTCTCCCGGGGGGCCTTTGGCCAATGGGAATGACGCATTCAGGCAGACGTAGGCCGTGGGTTCGGGAGGAGGAAGGACGTCGGCCCCGCGACGCACCGTGCGCGAGGGCGGCGGCGCGCGGTGTGTGGCGCGGGCAGCGTGGACTCAGGCTCCGGCAGCCACTACCGCCCGGTGCATGTGGGTGCCAGGATCAGCAGCACTATGAAGGCACCAAGAGCGTGACTGCAAAGCCCGTGTGGCCAGAGGTGGCCGTGAGGGCCAGCCCTTAATTCGGGCCTCTGGGAACCCTACTCTCCACTCCCAGAAACCTTCGCGCCGACAGGTCTCTCAAAGGAGTTGGGCCGGGGCGCTCAGAGTGTGTGGGGCGCCCAGCTTTGCAGGGCCTTCGCTAACACCCTGCTTTCTTCTCCAACCCCGACTCCATCGGTTCTGGACAGAGAAGGAAAGCGCTCGGGCCCTTGGCCCACCTACGTTGCGCTGCTTTGCTCAAGCTGTTGGCAGGAGGCTGGACACTGGGAGGGAGCAAGGCAGGCTGGACTGAGGACCGAAGCAGAGACAGCACACCAGGAGCAAATCCTGCTGCAAAGCCATTCCAGGTTGGGTCTGGGGGCAAGACCAGGCAGTGGTGTTTTGGAAAGCTTTCCCGGGGACCTTGCAACAACAGCCTCCCCCATGGTTCTCTGGCTGGGATGAGAATTGAGTCTGCCCTTTCTTAATTTATTTTTCCACTTTTTCTTTCCTGATAGTTTTGACGGAACTATTCGAACCCTCAGTGACACCCGACAGAAAACTTCATGACAGGACAAGAACACAACTGTGCAGTGAGTCTGGGTGTTTCAGAGAAAGAAAAAAAAAAAGCTGGAAATGTAATAGGCATGAAGTCAGAATATACAGTTTGGGAAGGGTAGAGCTTGCTTACTTATTTCATTGTTAGCCAGCTAATAAACTAGACAGACAAACCTAAATGACCACGTTTTTGTCAACTCCAGGGTCAAGCAGGCTCAATTTGGCCTAGTACATTTGAACAGAGAGGCAATGTCATCATTTGTGAGAGATCTTCCCACTCGGTTGAGTCTTCTCTTTATTGTGCACCCTCTGCTGGTTAGTGTGATACAACAGAGAAGAAAAGGTGCATAAAACTTCCAGAGTTTTATACCCAGTATTGTTTCTTTAAGTGTTAAATTTGAGGATTATACCCATGGAACTGGGATGAGGTGCTTGCTCAGGAAGAATGTTAGTAATCAGCACTCTTAAGAGCTGAGTCTCAGCAGTAATACCAAGGAAGAAGGTTAAAGGATAATAATAATATTCGTTTGGGGTATAGTAGTTATTTTGTGCCACACCCACATTGTGCTAAGCAGTTTTACCTGTGTTGACTCATTTAATTTTTAAAATAGTCCCACAAGGTAAGTACTATTGTTATTCTCATTTCATGAATGAGAAGGTGACTCTTAAGAAGTTAAGTCACCTGTGTGAGATTATATAGCTAGGCTAATAACGGAGCCAAGATTCAAACCTAGGCTTATCTCTGAGCTCCACATGTAACCACTATATTATTTATGGTACTGGGGATTGAACCCAGGAGTGCTTTACCACTGAGCTACATCCACAGACCTTTTTATTTTTTATTTTGGAGCGGGGTTCTCACTAAATTGCTGCGGGCTTGAACCTGTGATTCTCCCCCCTTACATCCCCAGTTGCTGAGATTACAGTTGTGCACCACTATGCTGGGCACCAAGTATATCTCAGGAAAGAATTTCATAACAGGCTGAGTGGCACATGCCTGTCATCCCAGTGACTCAGAAGGCTGAGGCAGGAGGATCACAGGTTCAAGGCCAGTTTCCGCAACTTAAGTGATCTCCTCAGCAACTTAGACTCTGCCTCAAAATAGAGAATAAAAAGGACTGAAGCTGGAGCAGTGGCTCAGCTGTCATGCACTTGCCTGGCATACGCACGGACCCCCAGCACTACATATACAACTAACTGTTGGAGAAAGGCCAGATGAAAAAATAAATAAAAAATAATCTCTCTTAAAAAAAAAAAAAAAAGACTGGGGATGTAGCTCAGTGGTAAAACACCCTTGGGTTCAATCCCAACTACCAAAAGAGAAAGGAGACATATCCATAGCACAACTTCCATGGATATGATGTTTCCTCCATTCACTATTACATCTCACTTCAAAATTTCCCTGCCACTTTTTTTTTTAAAGAGAGGACAGTGAGAGAATCAATTTTTATTGTTTTACACATGGCTTTCATTGCGCTGACAGTTGTGTACGTGGGTGCTGGGGTTTGAACCCTTGTACTTGGGCATGCCAGGCAAGTACCATAACCTCTGAGCCACTCTAGCCCCTTCCCTGCCATTTTAAAGACAAAAAACAAATTAGGTATAATCATGCCTCTGAAATGTATCATCTCATTTACAGGAATCTGAACTGTGAAAACCTAGGTTTATTAGAGACCACCAACATGTGCTCTCCTGCCAGTTCCAAAATCTTATACAGGAACCCTCGGTTCCTCCGGTTAGCTTTTCTGCAGCTTCATCACCAGCAGCAGAGTGGTGTGTTTTGTGATGTCCTTCTGCAGGCAGAAGGTAAGAGACGGGTAGGAACTCAGCTGAAAACTTCCCGTTAGAATAAGAATAAGGTGAAATGAGTTTAAGAGGTGGAGAAAAAAACCAGGAGAATATTATTACCTTTGAGTACTGTAAACGATTTATTAGACTGTATGTGTCTAGGAGTTTCAAGAGTTATAACTGTGACTGTTTTTTTTCTCTTAAAAAATAAAACTAATTATAAAATTTTATAAACATCAAAATTTCATGAGATACGGATATTGGACTGAAGATGTAGCTCATTGGCAGATCACTTGTGTAGCATGTATGAGGCCCTGGGTTTAATCCCTGGCAGGGGGTGGTGGGGTGAAAGGATATTATCCTTCTCAATGACTCAGGAGGCTCAGGCAGGAAGATTGAAAGTTCAAGGCCAGACTGATCAACTTAGGGAGAGCTAGAGGTATAATTCAGTGGTAAAGTGCCTCTAGGTTCAATCCCCAGTAATAAAAATTGAAAAGGGATTATAGTTTGGCTTTGTGGCACAAGCCTGTAATCCCAGCTATTTGGGAAGCCTAGTAGGAAGATCTCAAGTTTAGAGTCAGCTTGGGAAACTGAGCAAGAGCCTGCCTCAAAAAGCATAAAAAAGTTAGGGATATAGTTCAGTGGTGGAGTGCCCCTGGTTTCAAACCCCAGTATTGCCTACTACACACACACACACACACACACACACACACACACACACACAAACACAAACACACAAACATAGACTCTAGCCAGATTCTGGGTTCAAATCTTGTTCCTGATACTTGCCAACTATAATTGTAGGCATATATTTACTATGCCTCATTTTTCTCTTCTACAGTACCAGTAGCTACTTCACAAGGTTGTGGTGAATAAATGGATTAATACTAGTAAAACCCTTAGAACCAATGCCCGGTGGCACTCAGTAAGGACTTCAGAAGTTACTCATCTTCTTTAAAATTGACATTTGATGAGATGTGAGAGAAGAATCAGATGTCTTGACGAAATGAGAATGGGAGTTTATTTTGGTGTAGAAATTGGGAGGTTTTGAGAAATGTATTCATTTCCTAGAAGGTTGCATTGGAGGTATTTGTGAGGCACCCATGTAGACATTGCAGGCCATGACACTTGGTATCTCAGTAAAGATTTCTTGGTACATAGTCTTTGGGAGTCACCAGCAAGCCTTTGGTAATTGAAGACATGGTATAGCCTGAGTGATACTGTCTGGAAAGTGCCCATAAAATGAGAAGGTAGCTCAGAACAGACCACAGTGCCTGGTAGACAGCAGCTAGACTCAGGAAAACTGAAGCCTGATTGTTTGCCTCTAAGCATCCTGCTGTTAGACCACACGCTGCTTCTAAAAAACTGAACTCTCATGCGAGTCAGTATCATTTATTCTGCCAGTATTCCATCTTGTACTTTTAGCAAGCACTAAATATAGCCCCTATTTTGTGGCAAGTACTGATTATGTCTCAGTGAACAAGACAGATATGGCCCTTGTCCTCATAGAGCTTACAGTTTAGTTAAGGAGATGGCTAATTCCAATTCAGACAGGTAAGTGCTAAGATAGTTGTAGATTACCTCTCTGCCAAGGAGCACAAAACCCATACTTGGGGTGGACTCGAAGGCTTTTTTTTTTTTTTTTTTGGTTGTACGGGGGATTGAGCCCAAGGATGTCCTACCACTTAGCTACATCCCCAACCTATTTTATTGTTTATTTTGAGACAGGGTCTCATTAAGTTGCCCAGGCTAGTCTCGAAACTAGTCTCAAATTTAGCGGTCCTCCTGGCTTAGACTCCCAAGTTGTTGGGATTACAGGTGTGCACTACCATACTCTACCAGAGGAAGACTTTTTTTTTTTTTTTTAAACAACTTTATTTAGTTTTTCACATGGCCCTAGTTGCTCCAACACTCAGTTGTATATGTGGTGCTGGGGCTTAGACCCAGGTCCTCGTGCTTGACAGGCAGCGCCGAAACCGCTGAGCCACCGCTCCAGCCCCCGGAGGAAGATTTTTTGAATGAAGTGATATGTAAGGTAGATTTTGGAAGATAAAAAAAAAATCAAGTTAGCCAAGTAAAAGATGACAGAAGATTCCAGGCAAGCAGAAGGAACAAATTTCTTTCACTTGAATTTCCGTGGAAGAAAATTAAGAGAAGGGGCAGTACATTTAGGAAATAATGTTTATACTTGGTCCATGAACATGCCAGTCTATATAACAAAAATGTGGGTTTCCCTCCAGGTGAAGCAGTTCCAGCCCACTGCTGCATTCTGTCAGCCTGCAGCCCCTTCTTCACAGAACGCCTGGAACGGGAAAGGCCAGCTCAGGGTCGGAAGGTGGTGTTGGAGCTGGGGGGCCTGAAAATCAGGACACTTAGGAAGCTGGTGGACTTCCTGTATACCTCAGAGATGGAAGTATCTCGAGAAGAGGCCCAGGATGTGCTTTCTGCTGCCCGTCAGCTCCGTGTATCTGAGCTAGAATCTCTTCAATTAGAGGGTGGAAAGTTAGTAAAGGCCCCTCAGGGCCGAAGACTGAACCGAGAGTGCTTACAACCAAGCCCTGCACCAATCTCTGCCAGAGTGGTGGCACCCAGCCGCCGCCCACGAACTCCACTGCCTGTTACTCAGACTCCTTGTCCTCTTGGGGCCGTTAGATTGAAGTCTTTGGGGAAGGAGGAGGGTCCTCAGGAAAAAAGCATCCGACCAAATGCAGAGAATGTGTCAGGCACTCTTCTGCTCAAGAGGAAGGCTAGAGCCTGCCTGACGCCACAAGAGAAAAGCACTTCTCCATCAAGCCACAGTCAGGGGCCTAAGGAAAACAAAAGTGACTCTGCCCTTGGTCCTATAGCAGTTTCCCCACCCAGCTTGTACCCCTCTGTGGATGAGCGATTGTTGCCCAGAAAGATCAGGCTGAGTCGCTCAAAGCCATCTCCTGATGTCTGTACATCAAAGCCTTCTAGCATTTTAAGTGGATCCAGCTCAGTGCCCACAGCCCCTGGCCGACGTCTTTGGCGGCAGAGGAGTATAAATAAAGAAACACCAGAGGACAAGCAGAAGCCAGGGAGAGCTAGTCCTCTACAGAGCACCCCAAGCCCATCTGTTCTTGGGAAGACAGGTGGAAGTAAGAAGCGGAGCCCTGAAGTCAGGGCACCCAACTCAGACTCTGCAGAAGAAGGGCAGATTGGGAGAGTGAAACTTCGGAAGATTGTAAATGGGACCTGCTGGGAAGTGGTGCAGGAACCTCCCCTCAAAAACTCTCAAGATAGCCCCCAGATTCCAGATCCCAAAGGAGACTTAGAACCTTCAGGAACTCAGCTATCCTCTATTAATGAGCAGGAAATGCCATCTGCTAGAATAGAAATGTGTCAGGATTCCCCAGTGGGCTCTAGGCTACATGACTTTCTGCTCTCTGCTAGCCAGTCTCCAGATCACCCTGTGGTGAAGTCTGAGTTCGGGTCTAGTCCAGAGCTGGTAGGAAAGGAAACAATGATGAATATTGGCTGCAGAGAGCCATATGCATTTGATACAGCTCTGCTCAGGCAGCCCTGTGAAGCTGAGGAGTACCGAATCACAAGTGCTGCAGCCACCAGTGAGCTGGAAGAGATCCTTGACTTCATGCTTTGTGGCTCTGATATTGAGCCACCTGTTGGATCTTTGGAGAGTCCTGAGGTTGAAGGCTGCAGAACCCCTAGTTATCACCTGACAGAAACAGGAAAGAACTGGATTGAAGGGGAAGAATGGTGTTTACCAGACATGGAACTCTGGCCCAGGGAGCTTACAGGATTGGAAAAGGAACCTGTTGGTGAGAACAAAGAGCCAGTTGAGCCATTTAGTCCCTTGGTCCTGCCCTCTGAGAACAAAGAGCCAACTGAGCCCTTTAGCCCCCTTGTCATACCTTCTGAGGTGAGTGAAGGAGGGGTGCTTTCAGTAGGAGACTCTTGGACTCCACATCTTGAGATTACCAACTCCCAGCCACTGGATGGTCAGGGAGACAAACTTCTTCACATTGACTCCCCTGACCCTCCCCAAAGACCTTATAAGGACCTCTCTCCTCCATGCTCAATCTGGGAAGAGACTGGGCTAGAAGTGTCCCTAACCATGGATGAGGAATTATACCCTGCTCCAGAGGCAAGCAAGGAGGTATTTGATAACTCTGAGCTGCTCGGCCCATTTCCTGCCAGCTCTGAAGATGAAGAGATTGATGTGGTAGACCGGACAGCAGAGGGGAGGCTGGGGCCCACTAGTGTTCCCTCTGTGTGGCCTGATCCTTCATCAGAGTCAGAAACAGAGGTAGATATACTAACGTAGTGGAGAGGAGAGGGCAGGTTTGGGGCCCTGGGAGGGGTGGGAAGTGTTGGCTAGCAAAAGGCTTATTGGCAGAAAAACTAGCACACGCCCTCTCCTCTTAGCACAAGAGGTAGGCCTATTCTTGGCTCTTTGTAGGATCCCTCCTCCCCTCCCCCTGTCTTGAGAACCAGTCAGAAGTTAAGTAGTACCATAGGTAGAAAATTATGAACTTGAACTATCTTATTTCTTTGTAATCTACTTTCTGGTTAGTGACAAGTGAAACAATAAACTGTGTGGTCCCCAATTTAGTGGGTCATCGGTAATAGCCAAAAACCAGGTTTCTCAGTTCACGAGGCATCAGGTCTGCAAATTCAGGGAAAACTAAGAATACCTTCTAAGGTGGGGCTCTGCTTAACTTCAAGCCTCTCTCAAAATGTAAAAAGGGTCAGGGATGTTATGCAGTAGCAAAGCACTTGTATACCATGCAAAAGGCCCTGGGTTTGATCCCCAGTTACAAACTGAGTAAAAAGAGAAAAATGTCCCAGAAGATGTGAAGCTACATTGGGCAGAACACTAAGTGGGTGGGAACGATGGGACACTGTCCAATATCTTGTATTTGTGGGACTTATTTACTGCCAGTATGTGAAGTCTAGGTAAAACCTGCACAGGGTCCAGGAAGATGTTCTTCCATCACTTCCAAGAAGTGAGCTAAAAAAGATAGTTGCTTTTTTAAGAAAATAAATTATTTACTTTGCTCCCAGTTTGTACATGTATTTCTCATTATCTACCAGAGACCCTTACAAGTTCCAGGCCAATTGGTGACCTTGGGCAATAAAAATCCAAGGACTACCAACCCCATAGCTGGCTTTTGTCCATCCCTTAACATTAAATTTTACTCTTAGATATTTTATTTAACCTTTTATTAAACAAACAAAATCCAAACACTTTTGCAATGCCTTACTGGAGGACTGACTCATCTGAACCATCATTTCTGGAGGTGAAGAAACCATGGCTTCAGGTACATGACTGAAGTTTAGCCATGCCCCATCATAAATGCTCCAACATCACCAGCGACAGACAGCTGCAAAAATCAGAGGGAAAGTGTTAGAAAAGGGTTCAGGCAATCATAGACATCAAGAAAGTCATGTTCCCCATCCCTTTTTAAAATTTTGGTAATGGGGATTGAACCAGGGAGGCTTTACCACTGAACTAGGTCCCTGGGATTATCATGCCTGTCCTGGGAGTTCCCCCACCTTTAAACTCACACCCAGGAGCTCAAAGAGTGCATCCTTCCCCCAAAGCGCTCTTAACATAAAAGGGCCTAACAAGATGCCAAAGCACTGTATAAAACACTATGGACAAAGACAAAAGTTCTTGTAACCAGGAGAGGCAGTGTTGTTGCGGAATGTTTACCACATAAGATACTGGGGAGTGTTTAAAAAAAAAAAAAAACAGGAGAATGTAGGGGTGGTACGCGTGAAGTAACAGGCGTCTGCCAGTAAATGGGGAAAATCACTAACCCATACAAAAAAACATGTTAAGATTTTAACTCCACAGGGAACCAGTAAGATTTATAACTGGTTGAAGGAATTAAAAGTCATCAGGAATGCGGAAGTGAACTTTCAAACAAATGCAAAACTGGTTCATACCCCCAGGGGCACAACCTACCACAAGGACACAAATTGCACATCCATAAAGAATCATTTATGTTACCCCCAGTGTTCTACATTTAGCTTAAAGGCATCGAAATGAAAAACAGTAAAAAGGCATGCCACGTAGGAAACTATTTTTTTTAGATCCTGTGTGGAATAAATTTTAACAGGATGGGCTCCTTTGTAAGCAGCCAACCCAAAATGAATTACCTCAGCATGAGTACTTCTGCCCAAATCTCCCTACAGGTACTTCTTCAACTCCTCCACCATTTCCTGAGGCTCTGGGAACTTGAGTTTGCGTGGGGGCCCCTTCTTAATCCCAGTCCAGAGCTCAGCACCTGGGAACAAAGCGAAATTACTAAGAGCACCTCCAAAACGAACAGCTCGGCCGCGGTTTCCGAAGCTGGCGCTTCTTAGCTTCACACCCCAGGCCCCGGCCCGCACTCACTGCTGCCGTCCGGGCGCAGCAGCGTCACCTCGAAGCTACCCCTCCGGGGCTTGGAAGGGTTCACCTTCACGGGAAGCTCCGGCGCCTCCAGGCGCAGCGCCTGGCTCAGGGCCGCGGCGTTGCGCCCGTAGACGCGTCAGCTGGTGCTGAGGAGAGACCAGGAGGTCAGACTGCGGCGCCCGCCGCGACGCCATCCTTCCCGCCACTCTCCAGCGCCCTCACCAATGCTCAATGACGACGACCGCCTCCGCCACCTGCTCCCCGCCGTTGGCCAGTTTCTCCTGCTTCTCCGCCGTCGCGGCCACGGTGGTCTCGGCCTTCCGCTTCCTCCCGCGAGGGGCCATGGCGCCTGCACTCCGGCCGGGAGCCGAGCCGCCTAGGGATGCGGAGACCGGAGGCAGAACAGGGTGGAGACGCCACGACTGAGCGAGCACCTGGCAGGGCAGTCGGGCTCTGAACCCCCAGGTTCAGCCCACAGCCTCCGCTCACAAGGTAAATGAAACTTCCCCGCCGCAGCCGAAAGCGCGGCCCGCGGGGCGCACGTGGCCTTGGAGGCGGGACCTTTGAGCCCAGCCACTCAACCAGCCAGAAGCGAGAGCTATCGCGAGGACCGGGCGCTACCATCCTGCACTTGGGGTGGAGGGGACAAAGTTAGGCGCGTGTCCGAGGTGGGCAGAGTAAGCGGCGGGGACAAGGCCAGGAAGCAAGGTTCGCTTCTCACGCAGGCTTCCCAGTACCCAGGCGTCCCACTAAATGGCATGTTGCACGGCCCTGCCCAAATCCCTCTTTGGGATCCACCGACCAACCCCACATTAAGTCCACAAGGCATTCCCCTGCGGTTAGTACTCCACTACATAAACTGGCCTTCCCCAACTATGTAGCAACAGTTCAGGTAATCAATGGCCAGCATTCGGTAAAACAAATATGATGCCCTTTGATATTAAGTGGGCTTGGCCAGCGTGGTAGCACTCGCCTGTAATCCGTTGCTCCACAGGCTAAGGAGGATCACAAACTCAAGACCAACCTGGACAACTCATTGAGACTGTCTAAAAATAAAAATATTGGACTAAGGGGCTGGAGCGGTGGCTCAGTGTTTGTGAGGCTTGCCTGGCATGCGCGAGGAGCCGGGTTCGAACCCCAGCACTATATACAAAACTTTTGGAGCAATGAAAAACTAAATAAAATTGATTCTCTCTCTCCCACTGTTCCTTTCTTTTAAAATATATATAATATAAAAAATATATATATACAATATAAGAATACATTATATAGATGTATATATTAATAAAACTAGGGCTATTGCTCAGTGGTAAAGAGTCCACGGGTTCAATAGCCAGTACTTACAATAAATAAAAATATTAAAAGATGGGCAATTTGCTGAAGCGGTGGCTCAGCGGTTTCAGCGCTTGCCTGGCAAGCGCAAGGACCTGGGTTCAAACCCCAGCACCATGTACACAACTAAGTGTTGGAGCAACTAAGGCCATGTGAAAAACTAAATAAAGTTGTTTCTCTCTTTCTCTAACTGTCCCTCTCTCTAAAAAAAAAAAAAAAAAAAAGGGCAATTGCTCTCCAGTTGCCTGGGGTTTTTTGTTTGTTTGTTTGTTTGGTTTTGTTTTTTAATGTACATCTAGTTTGTTTGGTTTTGGTGGTGTTAGGGATCCAACTCAGGGCTTCAAGCATGCTAGGTAAGCCTTCTCCCTGTGAGTCACATCTCTAACCCCTGCCTAGTTTTTCTAATACAAGAGAAACACACAAAGAAATAATCAAAAGGAAATCCTGGTTTCTTTATTATGGAACACTCTTGGTTGAGTGTGGAGAAATAAGTAGGAGAAAAGGATAGTCCAGTCCAGGATTTCTCCTCCAGGTCACAACACAAAAAGAAACATCTCAAAATTCCTTTGCCCTTCCTCTAGATCCCTACAAAATAGGGTGGTCATTTAGTTACTATTTTCAATGATGAAAACTCCGTGGTTAAAAGTTATTCCTTGGGACCAGTAACAAATTTAGGCTTGTATTTTTTTTTTTTAAATGACTGCTACAGACCAAGCCAGAAAGGTCTAAGGAAAGCAAGGGTCCTTAAGGAAAAATTCTTAGTGCCTTTATACCCTGGCATGTAACAATAAGGTTTAATTTAGTCAAAGCTGTGCAGGTCCATTAATAGGAATAATGAAACCACATGCTGATGATGCCTGAGTGATGAGCAGCAGTTTACACACTGACCCAATCCTAAAGGGAAACCATTTCCTCCCCCAGTCATGAGATCTCGCCCTTAAGGAAACAATTGGCCTCAGCAAGGCAGGCCTTCCTCTTGGGTACCTGACAGTTCTCTGTATGCTTCTTTAAAATCAGAAGCAGCACCTTGCCCACCCTGGCACAGTCAAACAGGGAAAAGAAATAAAAGACCGCAGCCTCAGGCAGAGCTTATGGTTACAGCAGGAACAGGGCCTCAAACGTGCCTGGAATTGACAGGAAAGGGAGCAATAACAACACAGGGATTCTATTTGTCCTTCTTGCTTTCCCCATCTGGCACTGTGGTGGTGGTTGAGTCCACAGACTGCTCCTCAGGGATGTTGTCTCCAGCCTTTGATAGCTTCTTAGCCCGATGGTATAGCTCATTCAAGTTGAATTCACGAATTACATTCTCCTGCACAAAAGAGAAGCACACATCAGGGACTGGTTTGGAAGGCAAGATTTAAAGCCTGGGAAATAAGAAGTAGTTAGAGTAGAAAAGGGAGGAAGGAAAGGATACAATCTACCCTAACTTAATTTTCCTCTTTTTTTTTAAGGTACCCAAAAAAGTCAACTGATATTTAGGTATTCATTATGCATCAGTCACTGTGCCAAGAACAAATACCTACATGTAATCTGTAAAACAATCCTATGAGCAAGGTATTACTATCTCCAATTTTCAGATAAGCCTAAATCCCTACAGACTACTGGGGCCTTAGTGACTGTCTTAACTTATCATTGCTCCACAGTACTAGCAGGGTGGCATCTAATGTAAATTTGGTGAGTGAATTAATAAATGAGACCTAGTAACTAGTCTATATCCTCAAAACTAATGGGCAAGTGCAAAAGTTGGAATCAAATCCAGGGTGAGTTTCAAAATTCATTCACTGAATTACATCCTTTTCTAAATCATTTATCTATTCCTTCAAGTACCTCAGAAAAGGTCCAAGAGACAGCTCGACCTTTCTTGTCAATCTGTGGCCGCCGCATTATTTCCTTGCCACCTTGGAACAGGATCAGGGTAGGGAGTTGTTTGGTGAGGGGTGATGTGCTCACTTTGTACCTACAGGGCCCAGAAACATCTGTAAATATATCTGTGTATGCTGCTCAAAGTAATTCCCTGGTCAGATCCTTGGCCTCAATCTTTACATACCTTGTACTGACATCAGTGTAGCGTCCAACATCGACCTTCCCAAAATTTAGCCCTGTACAGTTATACCTGAGAAGAAAATAATATTTAATATAGTGGAAAAAAAAAAGAATGGATCAAGGGAAGTGAAAATAAAGATCTCTGAAAAGGAAAGAAGGGAGGGAGAAGAAATTTTGGTTGCAATGTGCAAATGTCAAGGCCAAAAACAAGAGGGAAGGTATAGCATCTCAATTTCCATCATCCCTCCCTCTGCACTCACTCACTTGAGGGAGAGGTCAGCATAGATAGGAGCAAATGACTGGCAGTCACTAGACCAATTAGCAAAGAACTCCACAATCCAAGTGACCCTCTTGTCCCGCTCCAGTTCCTCCTGCCACACAAAGGGAAGAAAGAGTGACCTGGATCATGTAAGAATCTGGGAGGGTTCAGACCTATCCCTAATTCTTCATCCTGGCTCCCATAATGAACCACAATGCTCCTGACCTTCATTTTGAAGGTCCTAGAGAACAGAGAACATAACTACTAAATCACCCACCAGAGACCCAAGAATCACAGAAGGAAGAACACTCACATCAATGGTTTTATCATTGAAGTACTTGATGTACTCAGGGCCCATATACAGTGGGGGTTTGCAAGTCATCAGGAACACTGAACACAGAAAAAAAAGATATCAGACAAAAAAAAAAAAAAAAGGCCTTGCACGGGGGATTTACACGTAAACCAACTCAAGGATGTTTTCCACCAAAAAATATACACTTGGGACATATGCTAATCACCAACACATTCCTTGCTTCTTAAAATACTAAGTCTCTCATTTCTTATTATCTGAACTATACACATAACCACCTGTTTGGGATTGAAATTTGGTTCCCAAAAATCAAGACTTATTAACATACTCTTATAAAAAAAACTTAAATAAAGGCAGTTGCCTCACCTATGCAGAGTGTGATGTAAAGCAGGCCCATGCGAATATCCAGGCGGAAGAAAAGAATTGTGTTGGCCACTTTACTAAACATGAAGATGTTGCCTACATGCTGCTCCACGGTGACTGAAACACAGAGACGTCAAGTCAGACTGGGCTGTACACTCCTATATTCCATTCTTTTTCCCTCTTCCTGATGCACTTTGTTTTTTGTTTATTTTGGTTTTTTGGGTTTTTTTTTTTTTTATATCAAGAATTGAACCCAGAGGTTCAATGTGACCACTGAGTCACATCCCCAGTCCTTTTTAATTTTTGAGACAGGGTCTCACTAAGTTGCTGAGGCTGGCTATGAATTTGCAGTCCTCCTGCCTCAGCCTCCCAAGCTGCTGGTATTACAAGTGTGCACCACCACACCCAGCTAACAGTGTCCCTGTCATAACATGAGAAAAGCACCTCCAGAGAGCATCAGGCTCAACCTTGAGAGTCTGAGAAGCATGCTAAACTTACTAGATCTGCGGTTCTTCATCATCACAATGGCACTGAGAAACATCAGGATCTCTACTTCTCTCTGGAATAGAATCAAAACAAGAGGAATGCAGTAAACAGAACTCATGGGGGAAGACAAATGTTAGAAAAACCAACAGAGACCCAACCTGAGAACAAAGATATAACTGCAGTTGGCCAAGGTGTAGTGGGAAAAACATCACTCGGAAGAGCTATGCTCACCCAACCCTATCCAATATTAGCCAATCACGTAGACTGTACCCCGGAGCTCTTCCAATAAGGGTGAAGGGCAGCATTTAGGTCAGACTGAGAATAAATTCTGCAGATCTCCACACTCACACACACACATACACACAAGCTATATTAAGGTTATACTCCTACCACAAACTGGCTGGTGACTTTTGGTGAATCACTTAATCCCTGAGCTTTAGTTTTCTTATTATTTCAAAGTGTTATTGTGAGAAAAAAAATAAATAATGGATATGAAAGGGTTACATGAAGTGTTATAAGGGTAATTCCACAAGATATTATTACAATCAACTTGGCATGACCCTGATAAAATGAAAGTTTTCTGAAGAAGCTTTTTATTTTTTTCTTCATTTTTCTTCCTTTTTTTTTTTTTTTTGGGAAAGAGAGTGAGAGACAAAGGTAATTTTAGTTTTTTCTCTGGTCTCTATTTTTCCTCCACCTAGTTGTATATGTGGTGCTGGGGATCAAACCTGGGTCCTAGCATATGACAAACTAGCTCTCTACCACTGAGCCACCTCTCCAACCCTTCCATATTTTTTTTTTATTGGTGTGTTACAGTTGAACATAAAGGTGAGATCTGTTGTTATATATTCATACATGACACAATATAACAATATAATTTGGCCAATATCACTCCCCAACACTTCCCCTCCTCACCTCCTACCCCACCCCTTTAAGGAAACTTTCTTGATAATATTCTATTAGTAAAATATTTGTCTAGTCCATTTATTTGGCTTTGCTTAAGTTCAATTGCTTCTTTCAACCAAACATTTAATCCATGCACTTTTGATGTAACTGGAGAGCTGAAGGGAACCTGCAGAGTTCCTGAAGACCCTTTTCCATAACCTGAGCTTCCAGGACTTTCCTACCTTCTAGAATTTAAGCATCCAGGTGAGACAGACAAGACATATGACAGAGATGTTAATACAGGAGGCCAACTGTATTTGTTGGAACTTCAACCTCTTCAACAAAGAGTAATTAATTGCAGTGTGCGGTGGTGCACGTCTGTAATCCTAGCCACTGCAGAGTCTGAGGCAGGAGGATTCCAAGTTCAAAGACAGCCTCAGCAATTTAGTGAGGCCCTAAGCAACTTAGCAAACCCTCAGTGCTGAAGAGGTGGCTCAGCAGTTAGAGCACTTGTCTGGCATGTGCAGGGACTCAGATTCAAACCCCAACACCACATACACAACTAAGTATTGGAGAAACAAAGGCCCAATGAAAAACTAAAATTGATTCTCTCCCTTTCTCTCTTAAAAAAAAAAAGTTAAAAAAAATCGAAAACTTAGCAAACCCTGTCTCAAAAAATAAATAAATAAAAAAGGCTGAGGGCTGGGGATGTGGCTCAGTGGTTAAGCACCCCTGGGTTCAATCCCAGGTACCAAAGCAGGGGTGGTGGTTGTGGAAGTTGGAACCAACTAAACTTAGACCTGGACTTGTACAATGTGAATGAGGGATTATGATAGACTGTAGTTAAATATTATATGTGAAGCAAATATTAGGGTTTTCATGAATAAAATTGGATGGGTTCAAATTAGAATTTAAGAGCTATGGGGTATTGCTCAGTGGTAGAGTACATGCTTAGCATGAGTATATGTAATGTCCTGGGTTCAGTCCCTAGCACAAATACTAGAGAATGAACTGTGGTCAATCAGGAGACCAAATAATATAAACCAAAAGGAGCACCTCAAAGATGGACTGGTTATGTATGCTCCAAACCTTATTTCCTCTGTTCCTGGGCATCAGCAACTAGACTCTCTCAATCTCCTTTCATCTAGGTAGTGCTGTGTGATTAGTATTCCTGAGTGGAAGTGATTTGCCACTTCTGTGACCAGGCAGTTAAAAAAAAGGGTATGCCCTTGCATTCCAGCTTTCTTTCTTCCTCTGCTAGTTCCATGATGCTGGGATAACCTAATGATGAAGATGGAAGGAGACTGGGTTCCAGAATGACTATATGAGGCAGAGGCCCCTTGGTAGTTCTGTTCATTCATTGTTTTTAAAACTTCACAGCACTGCCCAAAACAAAAAAACAAAACAAAACAAAAAAATGTACCAAGGATTGAACCCAGAGGCGTTTAACCACTGAATCACATCCCGTCATTCATTCATATGTGTGTGTGTGTATCTATCTTTTGAGACGGTCTCGTCAAGTTGCCTGAGGTTGGCAGCAGATCCTCCTGCCTCAGCTTCCTGGGTTACTGGGATTATAGGCATGTGCTACTGCACAAGGATAACAAATTTTTCATTTAGTATTTCAAATATACACAAAAGTAGGAAGAATACTTTTTTTGTGGGAAGAGGAGTATAGGGACTGAAGTCAGGACCTTCTGCCCGCCATGCTTCTGTTCTTTCACTACTATACCCCTATACATTAATGAACCCCTACTATCCAGCTAGAGCAGTAACCAACATTTTGCCAATGTGGCTTCATTTCATCTGTCTGTTACCCACTTTTTTTTTTTTTTTTTTTGCTGGAGAAACTTTAAAGCAAATTCCAGTTAAATAATTTCATGTGTGAATAGTGTTTATCTTACTCATAAGGACACTTTTTGTTTGTTTTTGCAGTGCTGGGGATTAAATCCAGGGCCTCAAACATGCTAGGTAAACATTCAATCACTGAGCTACACCCACAGTCCTACTTTTTTTTTTTTTTAAATCACAAACACAATACCATTACAACACTATAATAATGTGAAAAATATACATTTGGTCTTCATCTAGTTTCTTGACATACAGCTCCTAAAATGCTTGGACTCTCTGGAGTGATATCTTTCTCTCTCTTTTTAAAAGAGAGAATAAGAGAGCAAGAGAATCAATTTTATTTTTTTAATCCGGACTTTGTTTCTCTGGCATATAGTTGTGTATGTGGTACTAGGGGTTGAACCTGGATCCTTGTGCATGCCAGGTAAGTGCTCCAATTACTGAGCCACACCGCTCCAGCCTGACAAGAATCTTTTATCTGTTTGTGCAGTCTGTATCTTTTCAGGGGGTACTGGAGGTGAAACCCAGGGACAATTTACCACTGTGCTACATTCCCAGCCCTTTTTAAATTTTTGAGACAGGGTCTAAGTTGCTTAGGACCTAAGTTGCTGAGGCTGGTCTCAACCTTGTGATCCTCCTGGTTCAGCCTCTTGAGACACAGGAATTATAGGTGTGCACTACCATGCCCTGGGCTGGTCTCAAACTCTAGGGCTTAAGTGATCCTCCTGCTTCAGCCTCCCAAGTAGGGGGGCTATATGCATGCACCACCCTACATAGCATATAGTTTGGATCCTGAATGTCCCCCAAAGGTCCACATGTTATGGCTTGCCCCCCAGGGTGATGCTACAGGGATGTAACAGAACTTTAAAAGATAGGACCTAGTGAGATTTTTTTTTCAAAATATCTTGATTATTTTGTTTACTGATCATAACTAAAAATAATATAAATGTAACCATCATTTTATTGCTGACACTCAGCATAGTAAATGGTCCAATATATAATTTTTGCACCTGTATATTTCTAAGGAAAATAGAAAGGTGTTTTTGTCTGTTTGTTGTTACTTTAACAAAATGAGGCTGGGTACTTATAAAGGAAAGAGGTTTATTTAGGTGTCCAAATTTAATGAAAATGACAAATCTTTATATTCAAGAAGGTCAATGAACTATGCTGAGACCTGTTATAATCAAATTACTCAAAACTAATGATGTGGAGTATTTCTTCATATCAGCCTAAATAAAGAAGCCATGGTAATTACAAAGGAACAAAGATAAGTGTAACAGTAGATTTCTCATAGGAAACGATAGTGACACCTTTAAAGTACCAAGGGAAAAACACAACCCGTCAACATAGAATTTCATTATCAGTGAAAATAACTTTCAAAACCGACAGAAAACAGAGCTATTTTCAGACTAAGAAAAACTCTAACAGAGTGACAAACTTTACCAAGTTCTACCAAAGTATGAGGTATAAGGGGAAAAAAAGAAGGCAAGCATAAACAGTTGGTAAGTATAGAAAAACATGTTTGCTGTAATCATAAGAGGAATGCAAATCAAATCACAAGATTTTTTTTTGTAAAGAGGGACAGTGAGAGAGAGAAAATCAATTTTATTTAGTTTTTTATGTGGCTTTCATTGCTCCAACATTTTGCTGTATATGTGTTGCTGGGGTTCGAACCCGAATCCTCATGAACGCCAGGCAAGCACCTTAACTGCCGAGTCACCATTCCAACCCCAAATCATGAGATTTAATTTTAAAAATAACTATAATTTATAGGCTCAGGAGGCTGAGGCAGGAGGATCACAAGTTCAAAGCCAGCCTCACCAACTTAGATCCTAAGCAACTTACAGAGACTCTGTCTCAAAATAAAATATAAAAAGGGCTGGAGATGTGGCTCAGTGGTTAAGTGCCACTGGGTTCAATCTCCAGTACCCCACCCCCCACAATAACTGTAATGTAAAAGACCACAGGTGTCAAGGTTGACAAAGAAGAATCAATGGGAACTTTCACATTGCCTGTTGGAGTGTAAAATGATTTAACCACTTTGAAAAACTGTTTGAAGTTATCTACTGAAACTAAGCATGTACTTACCGCAGACCAAAATTTCCATTCCTAGACTTGCACTTAAGCAAATTAATTTGTATATTCTCAATAGGACATGTATAAAAATGTTCGTAGCCATGTTATTCGTAATAGACCTAAACAGGAAATAACGTAAATGTCTCTCAAAGAGAGACTGAAAAAAATAAATTATGATATATTCATTCAATAGACCACAAAAACAGAATACTAGTCATTTTAAAAAGAACAAAATCTGGGCTGGAGCGGTGGCTCAGGGATTTCAGTGCTTGCCCAGCAAGCACGAGGACCTGGGTTCAAACCTCAGCACCACGTACACAACTGAATGTTGGAGTAACTAAGGCCATGTGAAAAACTAAATAAAGTTGTTTCACTCTCTCACTGTCCCTCCCTCTTTAAAAAAAAAAAATCTGTATATGTATTTATCTGTGTGCATACGTATATATGTATACATACAATGAATTAAACTATATCATGTAAAATAAACTATACAAAATGGTACCACTTTGAAGTTCAGGGATGCATATGTATGTAAAAATTCAGTGGTGGCACACGAGATTTTTGCATGTTACTATGAATAAATTAAAATGTGGCTTAATTTTCAAATACTTGAAGATTATTTGTCCCCTTTAGTTAATGACTACATGCCACATGACCTGCATCCTGTGAAATTTGTGGAAAACTGCTTTTCGGTTCATTGTATGATCAATATTTGTAAATGTCCAAGGCACACTTGAAAAGAATGTATCTTCTGTAGTTACTACATAGCACATCCCATGAATGTAAGGTATGCTAAGCATGGTCTTGAAATTGTCTATATTTTTCTTGATTACTTTTGCTCATTCTATCACTTGCTAATATATGTGTGTCAAATTTTCCAGCTATGATTGTCAATTTCGCTATCACTCTTTCAGTCAACTTTTACTTTATATACTGCAGGTACCATAGAATTCTGGTCCCTGACTCACCAACTGTCCCCCTGCAGAACCCTCCAGTTTGGGAATGGGAGTGTCTAAATTTAGGAGGTTGGACTAGAGGATGAAGGGATGAACGGCAGAAGGCAATAAAAATAGCACATGTCTATTTTCATTCATGAGTGGTTTGTGCTTCCATAGTGTGCAGAGGACACTGTAGTGTGTAGAGGACACTGGATATCTCTTGGAGAGGTCAGGCAGATGTAGTTCAAAGCAGAGTGTGTGCATATGTGTGTGTGTGTGTGTGTGTGTGTATGGTGCAGGTGATGGAGACTGAAATAAATCTAACAAAGCTCTTCTCCAAATTCAACCTCACAGAGGGTCTCCAAGGCTCCATCTACCAAGCCCCCATACCCTCTCACCACTCCCACACTCCCACAGAAACATAACACAGTGCAGGGTAACTTTTGGTCTCCCCAGGAATTTCTTGTAAGTATTCCATTATTTCCTAGGATCCATGCTGTCTTTCATTCTGTACTTTTTCCATGGAGACAGGACCTGTAGCTTGTGCAAGTTCACAAGAGTCATGACTTTTTATTCCTTGGTTTCTTCCTTGCTCTTTTTGAAACTCACAGATTACGTTCCAGTGACCATATTTTGATAGGAAAGATTCACAAATCAAAAGCTAAGGCTGTGAGGGGCTGTGGCGGGCTGTGGCATGGGCGAGGACACTGGTTCAAACCCCAGCACCACGTACATAATGAAGTGTTGGAGCAGCAAAAGTCACAAGACAAACTAAATAAAACTGATTCTCTCTCACTGTCCCTCTCTTTGAGAAAAAAAAAGAAAAGCTAAGACTTTGAGTAAATATTTGATATAATCATTTGCTCTAGAGGTATTTTATTTTATGATGGAAAAGGTCCTTCTCCATTCCCATATCTTGCCCAAATTCCAAATCCAGAAATCATATTGAAATCAAAGTATGGTATGGTGGTGGTGGTGTTTTGTTTTGTTTTGTTTTCCTGTTCTCCCTTCCTTCTTGGCGAGCACAGGTGAGGCAGGTAGAGACACTCTCTGGAGCAGTATGGGATCACTGAAAACAAAGTCTTTTGCCTCACTGTGTACTGAAAGTGTGGGATGGACCCTCCTTAAGTTTTCCCCTCAGTATGAGAGGTATGTGTAGCACTAAGTAGTGTGTCCAGGCTGAGAAGGCTAGAGACAGCCACCAGTGTTCTAGATCTTAATATAGTCTAGGAGATCAGTCAAGTTCTCTCTTGATATGGACTGCAGTGGGAGCCTCCAGTTTCTCCCACCAAACTAATTAGGGAGATAGTGGTCCTTTCCCATTGGGGGGGGGGGTCATTGTTATTCAACCAAGTGAATTATTATAAGGTCTCTTTCAATCTCTCTCTCTTTTTTTTTTACTGGCAAAATTATAGTTTTATATATTTGAAAGGGTTTGTTGTTACACTTTCATACACGCACATGTCATATATCCCATCTTTACCCTCTCCTTCTCCCTCCTTCCCCTCTTCACCCCTAGACTTCAAGGTTGCTCCCACTTCCATTGGTAATCCATGTTTGATGAGTCTATTGTATAAATTTATTGTTCTCTCACTCTTTCCTATATTGTACACTAACATCCACATATGAGAGAAAACAGTCCTTGAGTTTCTGGGTTTGGCTAGAATTTCACTCAGCATGATTTTCTCCATCTCCATCCATTTACCTGCAAAGGACATGATTTCATTATTTTTAAAAAGCTGAGTATAATTCCATGGTATGTATGTGTGTGTGTGGTGTGTGTGTGTATGTGAATATATATATGTGTGTGTATATGTATGTATGTGTATATATGTATGTATATATACATATATATGCGTATACATGTGTATATACATATATATAAAAATATATATATATCAGTTTCTTGAACCATTCAGCCAATGACGGGCATCTGGGTTGATTCCTAATTTACCTATTGTGAATTGTGCTGCTTAGTGAGAAGCTTTTAGGCTATTTGGGGTATGCAACTGAAGGGGATTGGGGGACCTCAGGTCCCCTAGCTCTCTCTACTTTCTGGTGAAATGAGTGGTTTTGATCCACCATATATCCTGCTATGATGTACTGCCCTGACACAAGCCTAAATAAAAGCCACTGGACCAAATGCAAACTGAAATCTCAAAAGCTATGAGGCAAAATAAGCCTTTTCTAAATTAATTATCTCACGTACTTTATAATGTAAGATTATCTCATGGAGGCTAATTCATATGCTAATGAGAGTGGTGGACAGCAGTCCTTAGTAGCTTCAGGGAAGAAGATGACCACAAGAAAGACCAAGGGATGATTAGTGCTGGAACTTTCAGTCCTATCTAACCTCCAGAAAGAGGCTGAAGATTAAGTTGATCATCAATGGCTAGTATTTAATCAATCATTTCTACATAGTAAAGCTTTCCTACATCCCAAAAGAGCTGGGTTTAGGGGAGTTTCCAGACAGTTGAACATAGACGAAACTGCTCATGCTTTCCCACCTAACTACAACTTATAATCTCTTCATCTATAACCTTTGTACTATCTTTCATAATAAGCCAGTAAATGTAAGTAAAATGTTTCCCTATGTTCTGTGAGCTGTTCTAGCAAATTAGTCAAACTTCAAAAGGGGGTACTGGGAACCCCATTTTATAGTTTAGTCAAAATAGGTGACAAACTATTGCTTGCTACAGGCACCTGAAATTAGAGGCAGTTTTGTGGGACTATACCCTTAATCTGTGGGATCTGACACTATCTCCAAGTAGATAGTATCAAAATTAAATTGGTTGGATTGGTGGCTCAGGGGCTAAAGCGCTTGGCAGGCATGCGCAAGGACCCGTGTTCAAACTCCAGCACTACATGCACAACTCAGTGTCAGAGAAACAAAGGTCAGATGAAAAAAATAAACAGAACTCTCTCTCTTTAAAAAAAAAAAAAAAAGGAAATACAGAAATATTCTGTGTTGCTATAGTAGGAAAAACTGAGTTTTGTTTTTCCTACATCACACACAGACCTAACACGGTAATTCTCAACTGTCTTTAGTCAGACAATTCCAATTGTCTAATGTATTATGTGGTAGTCTCCCTTTATTTGCAGGGGAAATATTCCAAGAACCCTCGGTGATTCCTAAAACCATGCATAGTTACAAACCTTAACTTTTTCATTTTAATTAAGCACTTACCATGAATGGTGGCCAAAACTTTTGTAATCTAAAGCACAACAGCACAACTAGCATGAATTTTTCCTTCATCACAGTTTCATGAATATGACTTGTTTTAACCACACACCTTAGGTACTTCAGCACACAATTTTTTTCTTTCCTTATTGAGAAGTTTCACCTGTTCACTTAAAGGAAGCACTTTACAGCTTCTCACTGGCATAGCTGAACTGTCAGCATTACTACTTTTGCACTTTGAGGCCATTATTAAGTAAACTAAGGGCACTTGAACACAAGCACTAAAATATCCATGACAGTTGATCTGATAACTGAGATAGCTACTAAATAATTAGCAGGCAGGTAACATACATAGTATGAATATAATAGACACAGGAATTATTCATATTCCAGGTGGTATTGAGTGGATGGTCACTATTTCATTATACTCTTCTCAGGTTACAACTTAAAACTTATGAATTGTTTACTTTTTTTTTTTTTTAAGAGAGAAGGACAGGAGAGAGAGGGAGAGAGAGAGAGAGAGAGAATCAATTTTTATTGCGTTTTTCCTTGGCTTTCGTTGTTCTGACACTCAGTTGTGTATGTGGGTGCTGGGGTTTGAACCCGCATACTTGCGCATGCCAGGCAAGCGCAGCAACCACCGAGCCACCACTCCAGCCCCTATTTCTTGGATTTCCTATTTAGTATTTTTAGACTGCAGTTCAAAAATCACTGATTAAAGTAGGACTACTATATGGCTGCTTGCTCAAATCAGGTTTCAAGCAAGATTGACATATTTCATTTGAATGATGTTTCTTTGATGTTCTTTAAGTTTTAATGAATACCCACTCTTCTCTTTTTTAATCCCAGGCTATTTGGCCATTGAAAAAAATTTTTTTATCCATACTGGGTATTGAATCCAGGGGCACTCTACCACTGAGCTACATCCCCAGCCCTTTTTATTTTGAAACAGGATCTAACTTGTCCAGGCTGGCCTCAAACTTGAGATCCCCCTACCTCAGCCCCCTCAGTTGCTCATTACAGGCATATGCCACCACACTAAAGATCTTGAGTCATCTGTACTGTTGACTTGCCCAGTTTTCTGGATTTGGCAGCTTGCATACCCATAGTATGTGCTTTAATGATGATCCTCTAGCTACCATACTTGCTGGAAAGTGGTAAGGAGCTCTAGAGATTTGATTTGATTTTTTGTTGTTGTTGTTGTTTTGGGGTATTAAGGATTGAACCCAGGTGCGATTAACCACTGGGCCACATGCACAGTCCTTTATTATTTTTTATTTTGAGACAGAATCTTGCTAAGTTGCTGAGGATAGCTCTGAATTTGCAATCCTCCTGCCTCAGCCTTCCGTGCTACTGGGATTATACAAGTAAGCCACTGCACCCAGCTTAACTAATTTTTTAAAAGAGGTCCCACCACTCCTATCTAGGAAGCACAGTAAGGGGATCCTGATAATTTTATTACAATGTACCCTTAACAATTCTTTTCAATGGATCTCAATTTCTTACTCAATTTTGCATCCTCAGGATCCTGAAATAGTGCTTAGCATAGATTGTGCACTCTGGAAATGTTTACTGAATTTAGAAATGGCTGATAATGTGTGCAATCCCGTGGCCAGAAGAGTAGTTTCAAGTCCCAGGCACCCAGTAGTTGTGTGACCTTGGGTAAATCGCCTAACCATGCCGAGATAAATTTCTAAATTAAAAAAACAAAAACAGGGCTGGGGCGGTGGCTCAGCGGTTACGGCGCTTGCCAGGCATGTGCAAGTACGCGAGTTCAAACCCCACCACCATGTACACAATGAAGTCTCAGAGCAACGAAAGCCATGTGAAAAACTAAGTAAAAATTGATTCTCTGTCTCGCTCTCACTGTCCCTTCTTTCTTTAAAAACAAAAACAAAAAACGAGGGTTGGGATGTAGCTCGATGGTAGTGCGCTTGCCTACCATGCAAGAGGCCCTGATTCCTTGTCCAGCATACCAAAAATAAAATTTTAAAAAACGGAAGTGCTACTGCTCGTCTACCTCACTGGCTTCCTCTCGGAGGGCTTTACAGAAAAAGCAGCACTGTGAAACGCTGTACATGTGTACAGCTTTGGGTAAGGTTGTCGACTAGTATGAATGGTGCAACAGAAAGCGCGGCAGGGGCTGTTATGCAGGCGCTACAACTAGCCGTGTCCACTTCGCCACCTTAAACACACAGGTTAACACTCGACTCTTGTGTTATAAGCCCACTGCAGAAACGTGAACCCCGGGGTTCCCAGGGGCACCTCGGCAGGGGTACGGCCAATCAAGGTCATGGGCTACAGAGACAGGGGGCGCTCACCCAGTCAAAATCACACGGATTACCGTCTTCGCGTTGGGTGGGCAGACCCTGGCAGAGTGGTGGCAGTTTCCTCACAAGTAGGAAGGCGGCAGAGAGCAGGGCAGACAGCAGACAGTAAGGTCGGGCCAGCCATCGTGAAAGCCTCGGCACCGAATATATCAGAGCAATTAAAGGAGCGAGGACCGCCATTTTTCTGGCCCTTGCGGCACCCGCCGCTCTCCGGCGTCTGTAGTTCCGCCTCCCCTCCTCCGAGACTTCTATTGGCCCAAGTCTCAATATGCACCGCCTTTGGACCCGGAAGTAGATCTGATTGGCTGTTGTGGCAGGTCGGAACCGAAAAGTGCATCTCATACTTTATTGGTCAATATAGCTTTCACTTTTCGACCTAAGTCATTTTATTGGTATGTAACTGTGGTGAACAGAGGTATCAGGGATGAATTTAATAAGGTTACATAGCACTTCCTGAACGTTCTCCTAGAGCGACGGAAGTAGTTGCCGGTAGAAGGTGGGCGTGATCTGAGAAATCCAATGACAGGAGGCTCCTACAGAAACAGGGCGGTACCCGGTGAAAGGTTCGTCCAATGAAAATCACTAAAGCCACAGACACCAAGGCGGCGCCGTAGCCGAGCGGACGATGGAGAATTTCACGGCTCTATTCGGAGCTCAGACTGACCCACCACCACCCCCAACTGCGCTGGGCTTCGGACCAGGAAAACCTCCACCTCCACCTCCGCCTCCTCCGGGCGGGGGACCCGGCACGGCCCCGCCTTCATCCGCGGCCACTGCCCCTTCGGGTGCCGACAAGTCTGCGGGTGGTTGTGGTCCTTTCTACCTAATGAGGGAATTGCCAGGTGAGTACTAGGCTAGCCGAAGTCAGCCAATCAGGTCATAGATAGGAGTGGATGGGGGCGGCTGTCACCGTGCCAGAGGTGTGAGGTAACCTAGGCAACGCGTGGCCAGATGTGCCCCTCAAATTCGCAGTGGCTATTAAGTTTCCAACGGGATGGCTTGAATTTGTGGGATCGATTGGAAGTCAGTGGGTATGCATCTCTAGGATTATTTGTCGCGCTGAATCTGAGCTCTGTAACTGACAATTTGTGGCTCTCTAGAAAAAAATGGTCCCCAGGTTGAGTTGGGAATAGATTTAATAGAGGCCTGATTTAACTTTCTCGGGGACCTAAGGTTTTAGTTTCAGATCTGCCACAAACTTGTTCATTATAACCAAGTTGCATTCCTTCCTAGGGACTTAGCAATTCATCTGTTAAAAGAAGGGATTAGAATTGAACCAAATTCTTGAATTCAAAAATTTATTGGGGGGGACTGCATTGGTGGCACAGCGATTACGGTGCTTGCTTGGCATACTCGAGTACAGGAGTTCAAACCCCAGCACCACGTACACAGCGAGGTCTCAGCAATGTAAGCCACATCAAAAACTAAATAAAGTCGATATTCTCCTCCCACCCCCTGTCTCTTTAAAAAAATTTTTTTTTGAGAAAAAAATTTTTTGGGGGCTGGAGTGGGTGGCTCAGCGGTTACGGCCATTGCCTGGCAAGCTGAGGATGCGAGTTCAAACCCCAGCACTACCTACGTAATGGAGTGTTGGAGCAATGAAAGTCACATGAAAAACTAAATGAAATTGACTCCTACGTGTTGTCTCTCTCGTTCTCTCCTTCTCTCTCTGCCTCTCTCTCTGTAAATTTTTTCTTTTTTATTTGTGGCCGGGCAGGGTGGTGCAGGCCTATAATCCCAGCGGCTTGGGAGGCTGAGGCAGGAGGATCTCAAGTTCAAAGCCAGCCTCAGCAATTCAGTGAGACCCTAAGCAACTCAGTGAGACACTGTCTCAAAATAAAAAATAGAAAGGGCTGGGGGTGTGTCTCAGTGGTTAAGCTCCCCTGGGTTCAATCCCCCATACAAAAAAAAAATATATATATATATGTATATTTGGGGTATGGGGGATGTGGCTAAGTGGGATAGCACTTACCTAGCATCCCTAAGGCCTTGGATTCAATTCCTAGCAATGCAAGAAAAAATTTGTTGAGGACTCTATATACCAAGCACTGTTCTAAGTGCTGGTGAAAACAAGACTAATAAGATCATAATCCTTTTGAAGTTTACATGTCAATGAAGAAGGTAAAGTGTAAACAAGATAATAAATCATAGTGGTTAACACTATGAGGAGGAAACATGATAAATAATTGAGGAGGCAGAACTACTTTAGCGGGAATTATCATTGAATCCTCTCTGAATAGATAACATTTGAGCTAAAACCAAGCATAAACAAAGATCAAGCACTATGGACAGGAGGGAGAGATACTTCTAGAAATGAGATAAGAAGTCTCATGTGTGCTGGAGTGGTGGCTCGGTGGTTATAGCACTTGCCTGCCATGCGCAACTACATGGGTTCAAACCCCAGCACCCACGTACACAACTAAGTGTAAGAGCAACGAAAGCCATGTGAAAAACTCAATAAAGAATAATTCTCTTAAATAAAAGAAGTCCTCATGTAAGAAAAAGCATGGAATATCTAAGGAACAGAAGCCCCTTTGGACTCCAGTGAAGTGAACAAGGGAAAGAGTGTTAGGAGATAAAATGGGAAAGGTGGGCAACAGAGTACTTTAGAAGGCATTTGGTCTGATCCCCGGACAGACCAAAGCCATGGGCTGCTGCATCCCCATGTCCAGCACCTACGTCCTGCCGTCGTCACCACCAAGCCCAAGAGAAAGGCTGAAGGGGATGCTAAAGGAGATAAAGCCAAGGTGAAGGATGGACAAATCACAGAGAAGATCGACAAGGTTGTCTGCTAAAATCTGCTCCACGGAAGTCAGAGCCCAAGCCTAAAAAGGCCCCTGCAAAGAAGAGAGAGAAAGTACCCAAAGGGAAAATGGGAAAAGCTGACACTGGCAAAGATGGGAATAACCCTGCAGAAAACAGAGATGCCAAGCAGACCAGGCACAGAAAGCTGAAAGTGCTGGAGACATCAAGGGAAGTGTGTGCATTTTTATAACTGTGTACTTCTGGTGACGGTTCAGTTTGAAACACTATTTTTTATCAAGTTTTATAAAAATGCAGAATTTTGTTTTACTTTTTTTTTTAAGCTGTGTTAGCAGACAGAACACTTCATTGTTGTTTTGGGGGAAGGAGCGTACGTCACTAGTAGACTGTCTCCAAAGCTGGATTACTGTGGGGTAAAACACCATTCCCTGCTAGTTTTGAGAGACTTCCTCTTGGCTCCCAGGAGGAGGGATTCCCTGATGTTGGCGCAAATGCCTTGTGGTATGGAAAAACTCAAATTCATCTTTGTCCTCCTCTCTCTCTCTGCCATAGGCATAGACTTAACTCCCCTAACCCAGAGTCCTGTTGGGACCTAGCTCCCAACAGTTGGTTTTACCAGTATGTCAGGCAATCTGGACTTTCCAGTGACATTTTTGAGATAGTATCCCTCAAAAGAGCAGCAGTCCCTTTTCTAGATTGTGGATCTTCAGTTTAAAATTCTGCCATTTTCATTTCATTTCCTGAAAGTCAGGGTTGGCTCATGAAAAGTTGTTAAACAGCATGTTAAATATGAAATGTCAACCCTCACTCTAAACCTTCCCTTTTTAGAGCATCAAATGAAGACTTCATTGGATTTTTATAGTGGCTTTCTGATTTTGGTAGTCTATCCAAGAAGGGAGTTTGAAAGTTGTTGTATACTGTTAACGATTGTCTGCCCATGTCCTGCCTGAAATACCATGATTGTTTATGAAAAATATCTTTAATAAACTGGATACAGTTTGGCTTGGAATGCTGCCTCTAATCTTTTCCCACCAATAGGGAACCTGGCTGACTTCTCCAAGTCTCCTGGGACCAGACGTAGTCTGTTGTAAGGTGCAGAGCTTCCATTTTATAGTGCAGTGATCTTTCATGAATCTGTACAGTCTGTCTCCAAACCCAGAGTGGTAGGCGGAGTTGGGAAGGATCCCAGGAGTAGATGTGAGGCTGGAAGTGGAGAACTGGTTTCTGTCCTAGATCATATAGCAAAGCTGTCCCTGAAGTGTATTTTTTTACATGGTGGTTATAAGGTTTGGCCTGGTAGCTGATAGCTGGGAGTCTCTACTTAATCCACATGATAATTAAAATTTTCAAATTAATAGTTGTTTTAGGCTTGTAGATGTCCCTGTGTCTGGCCATGAGTTGTGTAAAGCAGATCACACTTTGTTTCTAAGGAGGACTGCAGACAAAGATATTAATGGGGGATTTTGGAGGATGTGCAGAGAACCTTTTTCCTCTAGAGAAGTGGCAAAAATTGGCCAAAATACAGGAGTTTTAATACATTAATGATTGTGATTGGAGTTTACTTTAAGACCATTTGGTTATATGTTTCAGGGGAATAAAGTCAGCTGGAGACTGAGCAAAATTGCCTTGTCTGTTCAAAAGGTAGAGTTAAGCTCTTTCTTGATAAAAGTTTTAGTAGTTCATTATCTCTTATGCTAAGACTTTAGACAGCTTTGTAATGGTGATTGTTAACATCTGTTCTGTGGTTGAAGGACAGTCTAGAAAACTTATGGTTATTTGTACATCTAATGTACAGTGAAGTCAGGATTCAATCTCCCAACTTAACCACTTAACCACTTAACCAATATAACACTTATGCTTAGGTGTTATATTCCAGAATGGAAAGGATCACAGATGTCTTAAGAGTGATTAGGTTGATACTTGAGCAAAAGTTCCAAAACTTGAGAAGGCCACTGTTGGGGTACTTTGTTAATATTTGTTCAGATTCAGTAAAGTGCTGAGCTATGGATTGCACTATGAGTTTTACCATGTGGTCCTTTTTTTAATCTTTGGACCAATCTTGTGAGGTGTGGGTGTTACCCCCATTTTATAGGTCAGAGGTAAAAGTAACTGGCCAAAGACATTTCTTAGTATTCATCTATTTTTACTTCTGTTCATTGGCCATCTTCTTTCATGTTGCCAAAAAAATTAGAATGAATATGGTGAGCTTGAATTTAATATTCCTTCCTGGATAGTATTTGCTGATTTAATTAGATTTGGACCATAAAAAAAGTTAAGGGAAGATTCACTGCATTAGGACCCTTAAAGTTTAAAGAGCAGGAGGGTTTAATCTCTTAAAACAAGAAGCTCTGGAGTAAGGTGGCTTTCTGCACTGCTGCCTTTGGCATGTTGTCTAGCTACCCAGCCTCTCAAGTTGGCTGCTCCGGGCATCACAGCTTGAGACACCAGTGTTCAGAAGCAAAGCAGGAGAACTGTTTATGTTTTTTTATATAAGAAGAATGAAGACCGGCCATGGTGGAACATACCTGTGATCCCAGCAAGGTAGGAGGATCTGAAGTTCGAGGCCAGCCTCAGAAACATCAAGACCTGTCTGAAATTAAAAAGGGCTGGAGATACAGCTCATTGGTAGAGTATCCCTGTGTTCAATCCTCAGGACTGCCAAAAGAAGAAGTCTGCCAGAAAATTCAATGGCCTGTTACATCAGCCTGCCTACTCCTAAACCAAGAGGGATGGAATCACAGAATCTGCTTAGATCGTGGGTATTAAATGGCAGGGAAGATGATCATAGGAGAGGGAAAGGACTGTGGGATGGACAAGTTTAATACCCTCAGATCCTATAAAGTATACAATTCAGTGCATTTTAGCATATTCACAATGTTGTACAGTAGTCTGCTATCTGCAAAATATTTTTTTTAAAGAGAGGACAGTGAGAGAGAAAGAGAAAATCAGTTTTATTTAGTTTTTCATGTGACTTTCATTGCTCCGAGACTTCGTCGTATATGTGGAGCTGGGGTTTGAACTCATGTTCTCGTGCATGCGGGCAAGCACTGTAACTTCGTAGCCACTGCCCCACCCCCTTTGCAAAATATTTTAACCACCACCCCGAAAAAGCATTATGCCCATTAGTTAATTCTCTTTCCTCCCCTAGACCTAGCCATTCATTAATCTACTTTCCCTATTCTGGACATTTCTTCTGAATGGAATCATCTTGTAACTGTTCTTCCATTTAGCATAATGTTTTCATTGGTGTTACTAGCAAATAGTCTACGTATAAGCTTCATTTTGTTTACTCATTAGTTGATGGACCTTTTCTACCTTTTGACCATTATGAATATGGTGTACAAATTTTAGTATGAACATGTCTTTAGTTCCTTTGGGCACATACCCATGAATGGGGTTGCTGGGTCATGTATTGCCTCTATTTAACTTTGAGAAACTGTCAGACTGTTAAGCTACATCATTTGTTTTCCACTGGTAATCTATGCGGGTTCTAGTTTATTCATATCCTCATCACCACTGTCTCTTTTTTATTATAGGTGGCCTAGTGGGTGTGAAATATTTCATTTCTGATTGTGATTTTCATTTCCCTAATGACTAGGATGTTGAGCATAGTTTCATGTTTGTTGGACGTTTATCTTTTTTAAAAATATGTATTGAGATCTTTTTCCCATTTTTAAACTGGTTTTTTTTATTGTAGAAGTTAACAATTCTTTACATTTTCTGGAAATTGGATCTACATATGGTTTGTAAATATCTGCTTTCATCCTGAAAAAAAATAAAAAAGGGAAGCCAAAGGGCTGGAGCGGTGGCTCAGTAGTTACGGCGCTTGCCTGGCATGTGCGAGGACCTGGTTTCAAACTCCAGCACCACAAACACAACAGTGTCTTCTGAGTCATATGAAAAACTAATAAAATTGATTCTCTTTCTCTCTCCCTCACTGTCCCTCTCTAAAAAAAAAGGAAAGGAAGCCAACATGGAGTGACATGATCATTTATTTTTAATTGTTCAGGCAGCTACATGAAAAAAGGAGGGAAATCAGAAGCTACCACTTAGTAGTTCAGAAAAGAAATGATGGTTTGCACTGGGTTTTGCAATGGCAAAGTGAATGAATACAGGATACCCATTAGAGGCAGAGCTAACAGGAATAAAGAATCTAATAATATAAAAGTGAAGCAGGCCAGGTGCAATGGTTCTTGCCTGTAATCCCAGCGACTCAGGGGACTGAGGCAGGAGGATCGCAAGTTCAGTGCCTGCCTCGGGAATTTATCAAGGCATTAAGCAATTTAGCAAGACCCTGTCTGGAAGTAAAAAAAGGGCAAGGAATGTGGCTTGGTGGTTACAGTGCTTGCCTGGCATGAGCAAGTACACGGGTTCAAACTCCAGCACCACTTAACATAACTGAGTGTCAAAGCAACAAAGGCCATGTGAAAAACTCGATGGAAATTGATTCTCATTCTGTCTCTCACTGCTGTCCTTCTTTCTTTAAAAAAAAAAAAGTCTTTAGGATTCCTTTTCAGTTCACTACAAGTTGTATTGCCACATCATGACTTTGGAGACACTTATATATAATACTATTTAATATTTAGAATAACCCTTTGAGGTAGGCTTTATTTATTATTTGCATTTTATAGTTGAAAAAACCGAAGCACAAATAAGTTGACTATCCTTTGATTAGTAGTTGGTGTCCACCAGTTTCTTTAGCCTTTTTTCTTACTTTCTTTGAACCCTGGGTTCAATCCTCAGTACCCAAAAAAGAAATGAAAGCAAAAGAAATAGAGAAGCCAAGCCACAGGTGTTATGGACAATATTTGGAATTTCAAGAAAAAGGAAACTGAATCTGCATGGAATTGACTAAGATACTGGAAAAGCAAGATTTGTTTTCAACAGAATCAGGGTTGGGGAGAAAAGTTTATAAATAATCTTCATAGAACTAATAGTTAAAATAGAAAGTTGAATTCTTTTTTTTTTTTTTTAGAGTTTAAGAAAAGTGAATGCCTTCTCAACCGAGTCTTAAGTTTAACCATCTGGGAGGAGGAAAGCTGGCACAGGGGGGAAAAAATCAGGAAACAGCAACAGCAGCAGGTAGTACCCAAAGTTGGAAGACAGCTACCATTAACACTGAGTCTACCAGTTGTTACTGTTAGGCAGTAACAAGAAGGAAAAAGGCCAAAACGTATAGAGGAAAAGTACTTTGTTCATTTAATAAATATTTATTGAGTAAGTAGTTAATGTGTGCACTATGCTGGGCATTAGCAGTACATGAATGAATACAACACTGTTTCTGTCTTTAGGGGGCTCACAGTTCAGAACCCAAGTTTTCCCAAGTGATGATTATAAACAAGCCACTTTTGTTATTTGTACCCCATGTGTCTATCATAATTACAGATGAAGTTGTAGTTTAGATGTTTCTGTGCCTGCTACTCCGTCTTTTTCAAGTTCTAGTAAGCTTATATTCTTTTAAAAAAAGTCAACCATGCAGTATTTTGATAATGCCTTGCATGCATTTTTTTTTTTTAATAAAGAGAGAGGGACAGTGAGAGAGAGAAAGAGAGGAACAACTTTATTGAGTTTTTCACATGGCCTTAGTTGCTTCAACACTCAGTTGTGTACGTGGGGTGCTGGGGTTTAAACCCGGGTTCTCATGCTTGCCAGGCAAGCGCCGAAACTGCTGAGCCACCGCTCCAGCCCCCCTTGCATGCATTTTTAAACTTTTCAGTGCTTTCATTTGAACTTTGAAAACAATAGAGTATATAGCTATTATTCTATTACACAGAAGAGGAAGCCGTGGTATGAAAGACAGCAAGAATTAGGATTCTAGTTGCCCAACTTCTAATAAAACATTTCTGTCTTCTAAGTGAAATATTAATACTTGGCATCATGAGAAAGAATAAAGACATTGGTTAATAACATGTTTAAGAGTAGAAGCAGGCATGGTGGCATACACATGTGATACCAGCAACTCAGGAGACTGAGGCAGGATGATAGAATGTTCAAGGCCAGCCTCTGATATTTAGCAAGGCCCTAAGCAATGTAGCAAGTTTCTGTGTCAAAATATAAAGAACTGGGGATGTAACAGTGGTTTAAACACCACTGTTCAATCCTCAGTACCAAAAGAAAAACCAAAAATAGTAGAAAAGTAAGGTAATTATAGCTACGGAAAAAAAAAATCTCCTGGTTATTTGTTTTGTACGTGAAGTTAATTCCTGTTTCTTGCTATTAAAAATTTTTAAAAATGGCTGGGCCTCAATCACAGACACTGAAATTCAGTCTGCAATTAAAAGTCTACCAAAGAAGAAAAGCCCAGGACCGGACGGCTTCTCCGCTGATTTTTACCACACTTTTGAGGAGGAACTAACACCTCTCCTTACTAAGTTATTCCAAGAAATTGAAAAGGAGGGAATGCTCCCATCCACTTTTTATGAAGCAACCATAACTCTGATACC